>QJPP01007514.1:460504-523113 GCA_003996215.1 Jaltomata sinuosa | reverse complement strand
GTGGCTAGAGATCCGTGTGATGGTTTGATGTATTACCGGTAGTTGGGCTGGAGTTAAGATTTTGCCTCAGTTGGGAGATATTGGTTATGCTAGTGTGCATAGATTGGTTTGGTCTCCCGAGTGTCTAGAGTCGACCCTCTTTGTTGATTAGTTTAGGAGGTTGGCAGGTATGTGGGTTGTTCCCATAGTCTCCTCCACTTCCTGGTCCGTTGGGTGTTTGGTTGTATCCCTAGCTCCAGTTGGAACGAATCTTGATCGTAGTTCTTTTGATGAGCTCTGGATGTTGGCATCGTGATTGGGTCTTGACTTTAAGCACTTCTGACTAAGTGTTGATCGTAACCTCATGGTTAGGTTGTATTTGTAAGTATTTCGAGTGAGTTGGGCATCCATCCCATTCTACTCCTGCCTTATTGAATTTGACGTGTAGGTATGAGTAGTAAGGTAATCGCTTCAGGTTCTTATTCGAGAAAGGATTTGTAAGATTTAGTATGTGCTGAGCAAGCATTTTTGTTTAGTTGAAAAAGAAGGGAGATGACTCTTTGTTTGTGTTTAAGTGTCCTCATAGTTGCCTGAGGTGGCGATGGAGGTTTGCTTTAGGATTGTGAGTTAGTGATTCGATCCATCCGTCTACACATTGCCGTGGGTTTTCGATCGATTGGCTTTTGTTTCAGTAGCATCTGCGGTGTTGGCAACTTGTATTTTCAGGACTAGTTGGCTTGGGTTCTTAAGGGTTCATTGGCAGCATAAAGGTTCGACCAAGGCTTTGGTTGGCAGTTTTGAAAGTCGGTGTTCAGAATCATAACTTAGCAGGTTACATCGGATGGTTTGTGGCAGTTTCTATTTGGTTGCAGCATCCTAGTGCCGGGAGGCAGTGGGTGCGGGCAACTTAATTTCTTTTACTTCAATTACGGATGTGGCTATTGACCTTGGACACCTAGTCCTTGGCTAACCTCTGCAAGAGGCGAGATATTCTAGATTTCAGCAGTGTTCTAGTTAGTACGAGGTTCTTCTACCATGGTTGGACAGACTCAGCGGCGTAAATTTTAACTTCAGCAGTGGTGTATGCTTTATGTGGTCAGCTTATGCGGGTTAAGACTAGCGAGGCTATTTTGAGCTCTGATGATACGTAGAGACTGATAATAGCCATTCGTTTGCCCAGGATTTGAAAGCTTGTTTAATTGATTCCTCCAGAGTTGTTGTTTATGTGGGGTTCCAGTGTTGGTTAGACTCAGCCAGTATGAACGCGAAGTTCGTTATGATATATGCTTCGAAGTGGTTGGTTGTTTGCAGAACCAGTAGAGCGGTTCATTCAAGCCAAAGGAATGAGTTGAAAGTATATGCAAAAATTTCTATGGCTAGATGGTAACTTTGAACCCCAGGCACCTTTTCCTTTGCCTTCGGGTTGTTTGGACTTGATATTTGTGGCATGGTGGACTTTTTCCTGAGGTGAGATTCGTAAGGCGATTTCACATTCAAATAGTGTTCGAGTGTTCGGAGTAGCAGCAGTGTTTTCTAGAGTTGGGAGTTTGGCTCATGGTTGCAGACTTCGTGGTAGGCTTACCACACTTCTTGCAGGATCGGGATTTTAGTTTGGGTCTTTTGGGAAGATTGCCCTGGTTCATTCACTTTTAGCGGATTCAGACCTGGCACGGCTCAGTTAGCAAATTTGATGTTAGAAAAAAATGTTCGTTCATTGGTTGGTGGTCAGTCAAGGCAGATAACTTCATTTTCAATGAGATGCTATGGGTTGTTATCTTAGATGGAAAAGGCTAGTAGCCTATATCTTGGCTTAAAACAAGTTTGAATAAAGTGGATGACTTCGTTCTAGGTCAAGGGAATCCCTTACTTGAAAGTTTGAGTTAAGAAAATGTCTCGTGTAACACCTCGCCCGTTTGGAAGGTTTAAAGTAACCCGTGCCTTTGGGGTAAGACTAATAGTGTCTAATATACTAAGAAGAATGTGTTATGAGGTATTGTAATGGCAAAATGTTCGTATGATAAGTTTTTAAGTCAAGCAAGTTGCGAAAAAAAGTCGGAAAAAGTTATTGTAAATTCCTTTAAGGAATTCTCTTCAAATTTGGGTTAAATGTCTTGGGGTGTTTCGCCCTATCTATAAATATTTAGTGGGCCCCCAATATACCAAATCGAAGGTCTACGAGTCTAGTTTCCAACGCACTAAACCGTTTGTCCATACGACTTCAAAATAGAGAGATATTCACATTTTTGTATGATCGCACAAGCAGACATGTCAAGGTGGGGCCCGCATCCTAAGTCGGTTTTGCTTTATAAAAGGTGTTTCAGCTTTGTTTTAATTCATAAAAATCACCCAAAAGCTTCAGAAAATCAGAAGGAAAGTCCATAAATAATCCATGGACTTTGATCCTTTCAATTCGGAAGTTAACGGAAGTTGCTCTACGTCGCGAGCTCGTCATTTTGGTATAGTTTTCCCCGTCGATTTCATGGCGTATCTTCGTGGGTGTTGATGCAGAAATCCAGCAGGTGTTTTCTGAGTATTTGGCAGTATCTACGGAGTTATATTGGTGAGGTATGGATCCCTTACACTTATCTAATTGTTGAATCAAGATTCTAAGCTTCTAGTCACGAAAAGTTGTATTTTTCGATAACTTGTAGTAGTTTCTTGTTGAATTTGGATATGTTGGTTGTTCCTGCAAGGAGGCAGGTTGTTAATCTTGGGATATTGAATATTGTTGTCAAGGAAATCTCTCCCCTACGACCCTCCTTCATTATTATATGTTCTAGTATTGTTTTATGGATTTCTGAGCCACGAAGTGGTATTTTGGATTTGTGGCTTTGGACAGCCCCTTTATCTTGTTATGTTTTGTTATTGTTGTGGTGTTATGGTTGAGGTAAGGTGTTGGAGGGATTGGGAAATTGTGCAATTTTTTTTGGGATCGCATACGATAGTGATTGGATTGGACAACGTGAAGTACGCCTTGAAATAGTGTCTCGGGAGCTCGTCACTCCTTTGAGATGTGGTTAACATATTATTGTTGGATTTAGCTGCCATTTCTTATTGTTATTGGCCTCATTTTATGTTTTGGAGTCCGTCTTTGGGGATTCAGTTGAAAGTATTTGTTTTGTGTGAATCAGAGCTTTCCGGAGCAGTTTGAGCCTGGACGACGTCATACCCGCAGCTAGTCATCGGATGACAGGTAGGTTATGGTTTTCCCATATCTAGACTCTACGTATATAGGCTATAACTGCATTAATTAGCATCCTTGGATGGGTTGTTATAGATTGGTACCCCAGACCTTGTCCGCCTTTCGTCCGTCTATTTCATACGTTGTTTGTAGTATTCGCGTAGTAATGTATATTACCTTTGTGGTCCTGTATGGCCTTGTATTGACTCTGGAACATAGATGGTGGGCTATTTGGGAATGTCCCCGAGTCTCAGACATAGAGATTTTCCTTTTAGGCTGGTTATGTCTGCTGAGTAGCTATTGGGCCTGTGCAGGGATGATAGGAATTGTTGTGAGCTGTTGGGATGCTTTTATATTTGTGTGCGAGCATATCATCCATGAAAAAGGTTTTCCCCTGCATGTTTTACTACAGTTTTGGCTGTGAGCCACTACTGACAGTTTTCCTAAATTTGCATGGCCCTGGGGGCCTATTTTTGGTACTGTTGTTGATAGAAAAGGGGATTTTTGGATGTTTTCGCACTGATTTTATTACTGGTACTAGTCTCTGCGGGGAAGAGCACCAGGCTTGATTTTATTACTAATACTAGTCTCTGCAGGGCGGAGCACTAGACTTGATTTACTACAGTTTTAGACCCGGTTATGCCCGGGCACCCCTGGAGGGGTTTTTGAGGCATTTTCTACTATTTTAGTCCTGGACGGGGTCTGGGCATGCATACATGAGACTGGGTCTCTGTCTTGATCTCGGACTTGCTTCCGGATGACATATCTTAATACTAAGTTTTGGTATGGGGTCGGGGACCTCCATGGACCTTGCCGCTCTTGGCCTGGGGCTTCGGGCTGCGTGGGCTGGAGGGAAGGGTATACGGTGGAGTAGAGGTATATAGGCTAAGTCCTTCCATGGAACCTGCCTGCTGGACCTGATTGGCACCGGAGGAGATACATACAGAGGTTCTATTTCACATCATATCATATCATGCATTGGATTCCACCCTTGTTTGTTGTGTGTTCAGTGTACGCTCCGGTAGTATGGGATGCCAGAGGGTTTGTCTTCACTTGATTATGTTCCTCGGTTGTATGGGCAGCCGTTGGGACTGTAGGTAGACTATATTTACTCTTGTTTTTACTTAGAGCTTGTCTTGGCACCCGGTTCTTGAAAGATTAGTGATGGCTAGCCTGTTGAGGCTTTGGTTGTGGGATTTTTGATTATTGAGAGGGCTTTAGAGTCCTATCTTATTGAGGCACTTTTGTGTGGCCTTCTGAGCAGAGTGTGAGACTCTAGTTTTATTCTTGTGGGAAGCTGAGTGGTATCTCTCGGTTATTGTGGTTTAGTTATTTCATCCTAGGGTGGTACTTGTGAGGTGATTCCCTGGTTATGCTATCATGTGATTGAATCGGTGTTATGATTTCCTTATACTTGTTGATTCCATTTTGAGTATGTTATACTGCTCTTCATCTTTTCCTTTTACTTGAGGTTACCGGTATACCGCCATTTTCTCAACTCTCTCTCTACTTACTTATATTATTGTGCAAGGACTCCAGGTATGTTCTCCTTTCCTTCACCTGTGATTCTATGTAATTGTATCTCTGTGCTAGCTTGTGTTACTTAAAGCTCTTGGTTATGTATGATCTGTGCTAGCTCCTTGTGCCTTGCTTATTGCTTCGGTGACTGCTTTCTTGCTATTTGTTACTTACTGCTTTTATATCTTATATGCGCTCAGTCGGCCGATGATACCTACTGAGTACCCGTGGTTTTGGTGCTCATACTACACTTCTGCACTTTTTGGTGCAGATATTAGCTGAGCTTTCGCTGTTGATCACGTTGGAGACTTGTGCAGCTTTTGGATCTTTGAGACTAGGGTGAGCGCCTGACGGTCGGGGCTTGTCTACATCTCATATGTTGTATTATTGCTCCTTGTACTTTCGGAGGTAATTTATGTTGTATTTTGTTACTACTAGCTCTTGTATTCTATTAGAAGCTTTTGTACTATTGATACCAAGTCTTGGGGTTGGTGTAGTTTTCTTTATGTATTTATATTCGAGTTTTGCTTTCGCTTATTTCTGCTTGCTGGGCTATGGGAATTGGTTCGCCTACTGGGGGATTGTAGGTGCCATCATGACTTGAGAAATCGGGTCGTGACAGCTTGGTATCAGAGCTCTAGGTTCACTGGTGTCATGGTACAGAAGCAAGTGTCTAAGTAGAGTCTCGTGGATTGGTACATTGACGTCTGTATCCTATCTGCGGGAGGCTACAGGGCATTATTAGGAAAAGTTTCATCTTTTTGTCTCCTCATCGTGCGTTCCTGGCTCTATTGACTTCTAAACTTTGGTTGTTCATTCACTCTGAGATGCCTCATACGAGTGCGATAGCAATTGGTGCCGAGGCTTCTATGCCTGTTGCTTCAATGCTTCCATCAGCTCCAGGAATCTAGAGTGAGGGTTTACTGCACTAAATAGGGGGTGTGGGGTCAGCCCAACCTCTGATTGGATTTATAGCGACCTCAGTGCTTCAAGACACCATGGCTAGGACTCTGAGCCATCCGGTGAGTGTTTCAGTACCTGGTTCTGTGAGTGGTGCTTCAGTTATAGTTGAGCTTCTAGTTCTTCAGCAAGGTTTTCTGTCGGTATTGGAGTACGAGGAGAGATTTTCTCGTCGGACTTCATCTGGTATAGGCTATTTTTGGGGTGGTGAGCTTGGGTACTTTGCTAGGAATTACCCCATGATTGTGTATCCCAGACAACCTGGTTTTTATCATTGTGGAGAGATTGGTTACCTTTATAGATATTGTCCCCGGCGAGGGCCGGTTAGGCCTTTAGTTTCGACTACTCAGTCCAGAGTTATATCCCATCAGCTTGATACTCCTCTTGGTAGGCCAGAGGTAGAGGTTCCTGATATCGTTGCTCCAGGTTTGGCTTTTGCTACCTTCGACTTGTGATAGTCCTGCTCTTGTTGCGACTCTATCCCTTCTGTCGTGTAATTGCTTATATGCCTACCTGCTACTTGTTTAAGTTGTTTGGCTACTCGAAATATAGTATCGATATGTTGTTTTATTGGTAGTTTATTCTTTAGTAGTGGATGGGGGTAAGTTAGTCTTGAGAGGTGTTTTCCCGGAGTTGTAGCTCATGGGTAGTTCTTGTTATTCTGTTTCTAGTCGGGTTACCCCTGTTTCATTGTGATTCTGGACTTTTGGTTGGGTTTCCCTTGTTGAGCGGTCCTAGATGGTTGTTGCCTAGGCTATTATCTAGCGTGGCTAGAGATCCGTGTGATGGTTCGGTGTATTACCGGTAGTTGGGCCGGAGTTAAGATTTTTCCTCATTTGGGAGATATTGGTTATGCTAGTGTGCATAGATTGGTTTGGTCTCCCGAGTGTCTAGAGTCGACCCTCTTTGTTGATTAGTTTAGGAGGTTGGCAGGTATGTGGGTTGTTCCCATAGTCTCCTCCACTTCCTGGTCCGTTGGGTGTTTGGTTGTATCCCTAGCTCCAGTTGGAACGAATCTTGATCGTAGTTCTTTTGATGAGCTCTGGATGTTGGCATCGTGATTCGAGAAAGGATTTGTAAGATTTAGTATGTGCTGAGGAAGCATTTTTGTTTAGTTGAAAAAGAAGGGAGATGACTCTTTGTTTGTGTTTAAGTGTCCTCGTAGTTGCCTGAGGTGGCGATGGAGGTTTGCTTTAGGATTGTGTGTTGGTGATTTGATCCAGCCGTCTACACATTGTCGTAGGTTTTCCATCGATTGGCTTTTGTTTCAGTAGCATCTGCGGTGTTGGCAACTTGTATTTTCAGGCCTAGTTGGCTTGGGTTCTTAAGGGTTCATTGGCAGCATAAAGGTTCGACCAAGGCTTTGGTTGGCAGTTTTGAAACTCGGTGTTCAGAATCATAACTTGGAAGGTTACATCGGATGGTTTGTGGCAGTTTCTATTTGGTTGCAGCATCCTAGTGCCGGGAGGCAGTGGGTGCGGGCAACTTAATTTCTTTTACTTCAGTTGTGGATGCGGCTATTGGCCTTGGACACCTAGTCCTTGGCTAACCTCTGCAAGAGGCGAGATATTCTAGATTTCAGCAGTGTTCTAGTTAGTACGAGGTTCTTCTACCATGGTTGGACAGACTCAGCGGCGTAAGTTTGAACTTCAGCAGTGGTGTATGCTTTATGTGGTCAGCTTGTGCGGGTTAAGACTAGCGAGGCTATTTTGAGCTCTGATGATACGTAGAGACTGATAATAGCCATTCGTTTGCCCAGGATTTAAAAGCTTGTTTAATTGATTCCTCCGGAGTTGTTGTTTATGTGGGGTTCCAGTGTTAGTTAGACTCGGCCAGTATGGACGAGAAGTTTGTTATGATATATGCTTCAAAGTGGTTAGTTGTTTGCAGAACCAGTAGAGCGGTTGATTCAAGCCAAAGGAATGAGTTGAAAGTATATGCAAAAATTTCTATGGCTAGATGGTAACTTTGAACCCCAGGCATCTTTTCCTTTGCCTTCGGGTTGTTTGGACTTGATATTTGTGGCATGGTGGACTTCTTCCTGAGGTGAGATTCGTAAGGCGATTTCACATTCAAATGGTGTTTGAGTTTTCGGAGTAGCAAGAGTGTTTTCTAGAGTTGGGAGCTTGGCTCATGGTTACAGACTTCGTGGTAGGCTTACCACACTTCTTGCAGGATCGTGGTTTTGGTTTGGGTCTTTTGGGCAGATTGCCCTGGTTCATTCACTTTCAGCGGATTCAGACCTGGCATGGTTCAGTTAGCAAATTTGATGTTAGAAAAAAATGTTCGTTCGTTGGTTGGTGGTCAGTCAAGGCAGATAACTTCATTTTCAATGATATGCTACGGGTTGTTATCTTAGATGGCAAAGGCTAGTAGTCTATATCTTGGCTTAAAACAAGTTTGAATAAAGTGGGTGACTTCGTTCGTGGTAAAGTATAAGCAGGAACTATGGATCTCCGGTGTGTCAGTTGATACTTCGAGGGTGGTTTGAGTATTTGGCTTGTATGCAGCTTTCTATTTGTGGTGCTAAAGGATTCAGTTCAGAATAAAAAAAAGGAGTTTGTGGATCAACGGGCTCATGAGTTGGAGTTTTGGGTTGATGGATTTTCTGGTAAACTTGGCATAGTATTGAGGATTCGAGTTTTGTGTGTTGATAGCCTTGGTGCTCTGGTTTTAGTGTTGTGTAGGTGCTTTTCGGTTAAGATTCTCGAGGTTCAGTTTGGGTTGGCAGATCTTTGGAGGATGAAATCTAGCTTGGCTAGTAAGAAATTAACACTTGGTTTCTTTCTTTGGTTCTGTTCTATTGGGTGCCGTCCGGTCGTGGAGGCTACCCGGGTTGTCTGAGAGAGTAGTGCGGGCGTTGTATCCGCTATTCTTAAATCTCTGGTATTTTCTTCCTTCTTGACTTTCGGGGACGAAAGCCTTTTTAGTAGTGGATAATGTAATGACCCTTCCAGTCATTTACACATTTTCGCCTTTCTTGTACCATTAGAGCTTACTTGTAGCGGCCCAAGTCATTTATGGCTTGTCGGGACCGGTAGTTTGGTGCCCGGGCCATTTGTTTGGTCTGTATGGCCGTTCCTCATTTTAGAGCTTCAACTTTGGAAATCGTTGACTTTCGACAATATTCTTGGTAATATCAAAGAATTAAACCAAGGTTCTAGGTCAAGGGAATCCCTTACTCGAAAGTTTGAGTTAAGAAAATGCCTCGTGTAACACCTCGCCCGTTTGGAAGGTTTAAAGTAACCCGCGCCTTTGGGGTAAGACTAATAGTGTCTAATATACTAATCAAAATGTGTTATGAGGTATTGTAATGGCAAAATGGTCGTATGATAAGTTTTGAATTCAAGCAAGTTGCGAAACAAAAGTCGGAAAAAGTTATTGTAAATTCCTTTAAGGAATTCTCTTCAAATTTGGGTTAAATGTCTTGGGGTGTTTCGCCCTATCTATAAAGATTTAGTGGGCCCCCAATATACCAAATCGAAGGTCTACGAGTCTAGTTTCCAACGCACTAAACCGTTTGTCCATAAGACTTCAAAATAGAGAGATATTCACGTTTTCGTAAGACTGCGCAAGCAGACACGTCAAGGTGGGGCCCGCATCCTAAGTTGGTTTTGCTTTATAAAAGGTGTTCCAGCATTGTTTTAATTCATAAAAATCACCCAAAAGCTTCAGAAAATCAGAAGGAAAGTCCATAAATAATCCATGTACTTTGATCCTTTCAATTCGGAAGTTTAACGGAAGTTGCTCTACGTCGCGAGCTCGTCATTTTGGTATAGTTTTCCCCGTCGATTTCATGGCGTATCTTCGTGGGTGTTGATGCAGAAATCCAGCAGGTGTTTTCTGAGTATTTGGCAGTATCTACAGAGTTATATTGGTGAGGTATGGATCCCTTACACTTATCTAATTGTTGAATCAAGATTCTAAGCTTCTAGTCACGAAAAGTTGTATTTTTCGATAACTTGTAGTAGTTTCTTGTTGAATTTTGATATGTTTGTTGTTCCTGCAAGGAGGCAGGTTGTTAATCTTGGGATATTGAATATTTTTGTCAAGGAAATCTCTCCCCTACGACCCTCCTTCATTATTATATGTTCTAGTATTGTTTTATGGATTTCTGAGCCACGAAGTGGTATTTTGGATTTGTGGCTTTGGATAGCCCCTTTATCTTGTTATGTTTGGTTATTGTTGTGGTGTTATGGTTGAGATAAGGTGTTGGAGGGATTGGGAAATTGTGCGATTCTTTTTGGGATCGCATACGATAGTGATTGGATTGGACAACGTGAAGTACGCCTTGAAATAGTGCCTCGGGAGCTCGTCGCTCCTTTGAGATGTGGTTAACATATTATTGTTGGATTTAGCTGCCATTTCTTATTGTTATTGGCCTCATTTTATGTTTTGGAGTTGGATGGTCGCGAGTGTGACATTAACACCTTATCAAATGGCTATGGCTCGTTCTTGCAGCCTCGTCGATTCTAGCAATTGTTTCATTACCTTGGTTGGTCAGCCTTCATAGAGACATCTTTGGGGATTCAGTTGAAAGTATTTGTTTTGTGTGAATCAGAGCTTCCGGGAGCAGTTTGAGCCTGGACGACGTCATTCCCGCAGCTAGTCATCGGATGACAGGTAGGTTATGATTTTCCCATATCTAGACTCTACGTATATAGGCTATAACTGCATTAATTAGCATCCTTGGATGGGTTGTTATAGGTTGGTACCCCAGACCTTGTCCGCCTTTCGTCCGTCTATTTCATACGTTGTTTGTAGTATTCGCGTAGTAATGTATATTACCTTTGTGGTCCTGTTTGGCCTTGTATTGACTCTGGAACATAGATGGTGGCTATTTGGGAATGTTCCGCCGAGTCTCGACATAGAGATTATCCTTTTAGGCTGGTTATGTCTGTTGAGTAGCTATTGGGCCTGTGCAGGGCTGATAGGAATTGTTGTGAGCCGTTGGGCTACTTTTATATTTGTGTGCGAGCATATCATCCATGAAAAAGATTTTCCCCTGCATGTTTTACTATAGTTTTGGCTGTGAGCCACTACTGACAGTTTTCCTAAATTTGCATGGCCCTGGGGGCCCGTTTTTGGTACTGTTGTTGATAGAAAAGGGGATTTTTTGGATGTTTTCGCACTGATTTTATTACTGGTACTAGTCTCTGTGGGGCAGAGCACCAGACTTGATTTTATTATTGATACTAGTCTCTGCGGGGCGGGGCACTAGACTTGATTTACTACAGTTTTAGACCCGGTTACGCCCGGGCATCCTTGGAGGGGTTTTTGAGACATTTTCTACTACTTTAGTCCTGGACGGGGTCTGGGCATGCATACTTGAGAGTGGGTCTCTGTCTTGATCCCGGACTTGCTTTCGGATGACATATCTTAATACTGAGTTTTGGTATGGGGTCGGGGACTTCCATGGACCTTGCCGCTCTTGGCCTGGGGCTTCGGGCTGCGTGCGCCGGAGGGAAGGTATACTGTGGAGTAGAGGTATATAGGCTGAGTCCTTCCATGGAACCTACCTGCTGGGCCTGATTGGCACCGGAGGAGATACATACAGAGGTTCTATTTCACATCATATCATATCATGCATTGGATTCCACCCTTGTTTGTTGTGTGTTCAGTGTACGCTCCGGTAGTATGGGATGCCGGAGGGTTTGTCTTCACTTGATTATGTTCCTCGGTTGTATGGGCGGCCGTTGGGACTGTAGGTAGACTATATTTACTCCTGTTTTTACTTAGAGCTTGTCTTGGCACCCGGTTCTTGAAAGATTAGTGATGGCTAGCCTGTTGAGGCTTTGGTTGTGGGATTTTTGATTATTGAGAGGGCTTTAGAGTCCTATCTTATTGAGGCATTTTTGTGTGGCCTTCTGAGCAGAGTGTGAGACTCTAATTTTATTCTTGTGGGAAGCTGAGTGGTATCTCTCGGTTATTGTGGTTTAGTTATTTCATCCTAGGGTGGTACTTGTGAGGTGATTCCCTGATTATGCTATCATGTGATTGAATCGGTGTTATGATTTTCTTATACTTGTTGATTCCATTTTGAGTATGTTAGACTGCTCTTCGTCTTTTTCTTTTACTTGAGGTTACCGGTATACCCCCATTTTCTCAACTCTCTCTCTACTTACTTATATTATTGTGCAAGGACTCCAGGTATGTTCTCCTTTCCTTCACCTGTGATTCTATGTAATTGTATCTCTGTGCTAGCATGTGTTACTTGAAGCTCTTGGTTATGGATGATCTGTGCTAGCTCCTTGTGCGTTGCTTATTGCTTTGGTGACTGCTTTCTTGCTATCTGTTACTTACTGCTTTTATATCTTATATGCGCTCAGTCGGCCGATGATACCTACTGAGTACCCATGATTTTGGTGCTCATACTACACTTCTGCACTTTTTGGTGCAGATATTAGCTGAGCTTTCGCCGTTGATCACGTTGGAGACTCGTGCAGCTTTTGGATCTTTGAGACTAGGGTGAGCGCCTGACGGTCGGGGCTTGTCTACATCTCATCTGTTGTATTGTTGCTCCTTGTACTTTCGAAGGCAATTTATGTTGTATTTTGTTACTACTAGCACTTGTATTCTATTTGAAGCTTTTATACTATTGATACCAAGTCTTGGGGTTGGTGTACTTTCCTTTATGTATTTATATTCGAGTTTTGCTTTCGCTTATTTTTGCTTGCTGGTGCGTTTTGGTTAGGTAGTAGCCCATTACTAACCGTTCTGGGTTATGGGAATTGGTTCGCCTACTGGGGGATTGTAGTTGCCATCATGACTTGAGAAATTGGGTCGTGCCAATAGCGGTGGCTGCTATCGCGCGTGATAGCGCTCATCACGGGAAGACAGTCCATAAATTTGCCAGTTTTGGCCATTTCACAACACACTTGGTTCCCTCGACGTTCTGAAATAACCCTTTCACGTCAAACGCAATTCTGGGAATTCTACTTACCCAAATTCGATTCTGAAAAGTCCCCCGGACTCCTTTATGTCTTGGATACTTGGAAAATTAGCTCAATCCAAGACACCAAAACCCATTTTTACCTGGATTTCCCTAGACACTACCTCGCTCCAAAACTGGCTGAGGCTAGCTTAGCCCAGAATTTCAAACTCCTAAACCCAGAGTTTTCTAACTCTAAAACTTGGCACGATTGAACTACCCGTAACAACGGACCCGGTCCATACAACAGATACCAATTTACCCATTGTTTGTCCCCGAATGATCAAACCTAAAATTATGAAAATAAAAGAAAGGAAGTGTAGTACCTGAATCCTCAAACAATTGAGGGTACTTGTCTTGCATGTCCTTCTCGGTTTCCCAAGTGGCTTCCTCAACCGTATGATGCTTCCACTGAACCTTCACCATATCAATCACCTTTGTCCTCAACCTCCGGACATCCCGAGCAAGAATCAAGACTGATTGCTCCTCATAACGAAGATCCTTATCAAAAAGTATCTCATCCCACTTGATGATGTAGTCCCCATCCCCATGGTATCGCTTGAGCATGGATACATGAAATACCGGATGGACGCCCGACAAACTAGGTGGCAGTGCTAACCTGTAAGCCACTAGCCCCACCATCTCAAAAACCTCAAACGGACCGATAAACCGAGGGCTAAACTTTCCCTTCTTACCAAACCGCATAACCCCTTTCATTGGTGACACTTTTAGTAATACTTATTCACCAACCTGAAAGTCCATGTCCCAGACCTTACGATCTGCATACTCCTTCTGCCTGCTTTGAGCATCCAATAACTTGGTATGTATGCCCCTTACTTTTTCTTGCGCTTCCTTCACTAAGTCTACGCCCAGAGGCTTCACATCACCTTCCTCAAACCACCCAACCTGTTATCTGCAGTTTCTACCATACAGGGCCTCGAATGGTGCCATATCTATACTGGAGTGGTAGCTGTTTTTGTACGAGAATTCATACAACGGTAGAAACTGGTCCGAATGACCACCGAAGTCCATTACACATGCTCTCAACATGTCCTCCAAAACTTGAATTGTCCTCTCCAACAGACCATCAGTCTGAGGATGGAAGGTTGTGCTAAATGTGAGTTGTGTACCCAACTCTTCATGTAACTTGCCCCAGAACGTAGAAGTAAACTGTGTACCCCTGTCTGAAATGATGGACAGTGGTACCCCATGCAGTCTTACAATCTCCTTCACGTAGATCTTGGCCAACTGCTGTGAATTATAATCTACCCTGACCAGAATGAAATGAGCGGACTTGGTCAGCCTGTCAACAATGACCCAAACTGAGTCATACTTCCCCAATGTCTTGAGAAGACCCACCACGACATCCATGGCTATCCTTTCCCACTTCCACTCTGGAATTGGCATTCTCTGAAGTAGTCCTGCAGGTCTCTGATGTTCATATTTTACCTGCTGGCAATTCTGGCACTTGGACACAAAATCAACTATGTCCCTTTTCATCTCGGGCCACCAGTAACGCTGTCTCAAGTTCATGTACATTTTGGTTACACCCGGGTAGATCGAGTACCGTGAACCATGAGCTTCTGTCAGAATTTTCAGAATCATATCATCAACCCGAGGAACACAAATCCTCTCCCTGAAATGCAATACACCACCAGGGTCTAACATGACATCTTTGGACTTCTCAAATATCACTTTACTCCACAACTTGCGCAGTTTCGGATTCTGAAACTGTTTTGCCTTTATTTCTTCTATGAAGGTGGCCTTGACCTCAATGCTGGACAACAACCCGCCTTGGTCTGAGACACCCAAGTGCATGAACTTGGCCTCCAGAGCCTGAATTTCCTTAGCTAGCGGTCGTTTGGACACCCCCAAACAAGTCAAGCTACCCATGCTAATAGTTTTCTGGCTCAATGCGTCTGCCACCACATTAGCCTTACCCGGATGGTACTGAATGGTCATATCATAATCTTTCAATAACTCCATCCACCTTCTCTGCCTCAAATTCAAATCCTTCTGAGTGAAAATTTGTTGCAGACTGCGATGATCTGTGAATACTTCACACTTGACACCATAAAGGTAGTGTCTCCAGATTTTCAAAGCAAAAACCACCACTGCCAACTCTAAATCGTGAGTCGGGTAATTCCTCTCATGCACCTTCAACTGCCTGGATGCATAGGCTATCACATTCCTATCCTGCATCAACACAGCACCCAAACCATAATGTGAAGTATCACAGTAAACAATAAAGTCTTTACCTTCAACCGGCAAGGACAATATAGGAGTCGTGGTCAAAAGTGTCTTGAGCTTTTTGAAGCTCTCTCGCACTTGTCGGACCACACAAATGTTACCTCCTTCTGTGTCAGCCTAGTCAGGTGAGTAGCAATAGAAGCAAAGTCCTTCACAAACCTCCGATAGTACCCTGCGAGCCCAACAAACCTTCTCACCACTGTCACAGAGCTAGGCCGGACCCAACTCTTAACTGCCTCAATTTTCTGAGGATCCACCATCACCCCTTTTTCTGACACTACATTCCCCAAAAATGCCATAGAAGTCAATCAAAACTCACACTTAGTTAATTTTGCATAAAGCTTTTGGTTCCTCAAGATGTCCAGCACAATGCGAAGATGATTGGCATGCTCCTCCCTACTCTTAGAGTAGATCAAAATGTCGTCAATGAACAGGATAACAAAAGAATCCAAGTAGGACTTAAACACCCCATTCATCAAACTCATGAATGTTGCCGGTGCATTGGTCAAACCAAACGACATTACTAGAAACTCGTAATGCCCATACCGAGTATGAAAAGCAGTTTTCAGAATATCCTCAGGCCTAATCTTTAGCGGATGGTACCCCGACCTCAAATCAATTTTTGAAAACACCGATGCACTCTGAAGCTGGTCAAACAAATCATCTATCCGGGTTAAAGGATACTTATTACGGATGGTCACCTTATTCAACTGTCTGTAGTCTATGCACATCCCCATACTACCGTCCTTCTTTTTCACAAACAAAACCGGAGACCCCAAGGTGAAGCACTGGGACGTATAAATCCCTTATCTAGGAGTTCCTGTAGCTGAGTCTTAAATTCCCTTAACTCTGCCAGAGCCATTCTATACGGAGGAATAGAGATGGGACGAGTGCCTGGCTCCAAATCAATACAAAAATCTATATCCCTGTCCGGAGGCATACCAGGAAAATCAACTGGAAACACATCTATAAATTCAGACACCACCAAAACTGACTCAATAGAAGGGGACTCCACACTATCATCCTGGAGATGATCCAAGAAGGCTAGACAAACTCTTCCCACTAGCTTCCTAGCCCGAACAAATGATATTATCTTAACTGGCTTAGGACTGTATACTCATTTCCACTATAATCTATCCTTACCCAGAATTTCTAGAGTAACAGTTTTGGTGTTACAGTTCAACACAGCATGATAAGAAGGTAGCCAGGTCATACCCAAGATAATATCAAAATCAGCCATATCCAGAATTATTAAGTCTACCCAAGTACATAGACCCATAAATACCACAGAACAATCACGATACACATGAGTCATAATCACCGACTCTCCAACTGGGGTAGATACATGGATAGGGGAATCAAGGAAATCGCAATTCAAATTCAGACCCAAAGCAAAACTAACAGACACATAAGAATAAGTAGATACTAGGTCAAATAATACTGAGGCCATTTTATCACAGACAAGAATAGTACATGTGATCATCGCATCTGAAGCTTCTGCCTCAGTCCTTCCTGGAAAAGCATAGCAATGTGCCCGATCATCCATCCGGGCAACTTATCAGGCCGGCTGCGCCATCGTTCCCTCGGTCTCCTCGGCCTCCCTGGAAATTACCTCGCCCACCCTGTGGATGACCCCTAACATTACCACCTCTGCCTTCCGGGACCACAGCTCTAGTCTGCTGCTGACCCTGATTACCTACCTGCCTATGTGGACACACCCTCTTAAAGTGTCCCAACTCACCACAATGGAAGCAACCACGGTCTAAAGTAGGCCTGCTAGCTGATGTATATGATGCCCCCTGGCCTCTAGGAGCTGAAAACTGAGCTCCCTGACGACCACTTGTAGTAGCTGGCAGAGTTGACTGAATAGGACGGGCCGAGTAAGCCTACTGATGTTGGCCCCTGGAGTATGAACCACCAAAATTTCCCTCATTCTGGGGCCTTTTGGCTAAAGCCTTAGCCTGCCCCGCTTGCCTAACTACCTCAATCTTCTTCACATAGTCCACCACATCATTAAAACCCTTCCCTGAAGAAGTCATATGCACTGTCAGTACCTACAGATCACTATTCAGACCCTTGACAAATAACCAGACCCGTTCCTCCTCAGAACCCAATATCTATGTAGCAAAATGAGACAACGCATGAAACTTAGCCTCATAAGCCGAGACTGACATGCTACCTTGCTCCAAGTTTAAAAACTCATCCTTCTTCTTGTCCCTCAAAGTACGAGGAACGTACTTCTCCAAAAACAAAGCATGAAACTGTTCCCAAGTCAGTGTAGGTAGGATAGATGACCGACACTCAATATGAGACCTCCACCACTGCTTGGCATCACCCTACAGCTGAAAAGTGACAAACTCCACCCTGTGTTGACGTACAATACCAAACTTGTACAACCTCTCATGGAAATCCAGGATGAACTCATAGGCATCCTCCTTATCTGTACCCTGAAACATCGGAGGTTTCAGCTTAAGGAACTTAATCAGCATCTCATGCTCATTACCTGTCATCACTGGGCCTAATATTGGCCTGAGAAGATCGTTTGTGCCCGAAGCTGCATCCATACTTGGTGTAGTAGTAAATGTCGGCTGAGTATCCAAGGCCTGATTCGCATAAGCGGCAGGTATGGCTCCAGCACCAACCAACCCACTCAAAATATCCCACGCCTGCCTGAAAGCCTCTGGTGTCATATTAAGAAGGCCTGCACCTCCAACCGGTACCGCCTCCTCCTGAGCTCCTCCATCTTCTACCACTACTTCTTCTACATCCGCAGCCACAGGGTCCTGAGGTGGGGAAGGGGTTACCTCACGTGCAGCAGCAGCAGCTTGAACTCTACCCCAGCTTGAACTCTACCCCTGGTGGGTGCGGCTCCAGCTCATCCCCTTCCCCTTCCCCTACCTCTGTCGCGAACTGTCGAGCTCGATGTTGGGCATCTCCGCACTGTTTCGCAAGACTCTACTAGACCTGTTTGGTACAACGAGATCAATGAACCTAGGCTCTGATACCATCTTTGTCACGACCCAACCTGTCGTGAGTGGCACTCACCCAACCCCCGGATGACGAACCAATAGAGTTCCACCCTTGCCTAGACTAACAGCCTAAAACCAGCGAGCATTAAAGTAAACTAGCAATGAAAATAAGATCAACTACTCAAAATACTTATCATAATTAATAATCTACGGAAAATCCCACCTAGGAACTGAAAGTCATCGTACCAAACATCAATACCAAATATAAAGTACGGGGATGCAACCCCAAACAAAATAAGAATAGTTTTTAAGTCCGAACAAATGGACTAATGATAATCCCAAGGTAGCTCAAATCGACATCTCACCCTTGAAGATCGAAAATGTCGGTGCTAAATCTGAGGTCTCGTCTCAACCGCTGGAAGTTTTTCTGTACTCACCAAAAAAAAGACAAGTGCAGTATCAGTACACCACCACTGTGTACTAGTAGGATCATCAGCCCATATTCAAGAAAATAGTATATAAACACAAAAACCAGTAACAAGTATGGCAAACATGCAACAATATCACAGGCATCTCTAGACTACAGGTCTCTACCTAACTTGTTACCGCATGAATCCATCTCTTACAGTTCTATTCCACCAACAAGAATAACGATACCCATACCTTATCGTCTAGCCCGGACCTACCCTGGAATACCCTCTAGACAACTACCACAAGAAGTGATTACCCGGCCTAAACCAAGACCAATTCAACAGTCATACAACAGTTCCCGGCCACTCAAGGACCACCAATCAATAACACTTTTCGATAACACCCCGGTCCACTCACGGAACCAATATCAAGTATCACATTCAGTAAAACAACCGGGTCCTCTCACAGAACCAATATCAACCAATGCAATACAATAATCAATGAAACAGTGTAAGATGCAATAAAGTAAACCCGTACCAGGCGTGGTACCCATGCCAACCGAATGGTATACCTGTACCAGGCGTGGTACCCGTACCAACCATGTGTTATACCTGTACCAGGCGGGCTACCCGAGCCAACCGAATGTCAACAACAATAGCCAATAGAATGAATGCACACCTCTTGTAAAGCCAACAAGTAAAAACCATTCAAACATAGACTGTAAACCAAACTTAGACATTCCACACAAATCCCCTAAGCAATGTAATGCACACAATTACTTAGACAACGAGTACAATGAATATACACATTCACAAAAATACGAAAGCTATCACCTACCTCGAATATTCCAAGCTCTATTCAACTCGAGATTTCCCGTGTTCTGGATTCCTTTCACGTTCTTGGTCTAAAAATAACACATAATGCATACAATTACCATACAGGCCTGTACATTACCCGAATTATACCAAATCCCCAAACCTCAGGCCACCCATGATCATCCTACCCTTTTCCCAGGCTTTTCCACTGTTAATTCTCCTAGTCTTATCATTTTTTACGGATAAAATAGGAAATTAAATAGTCTATGATCATTTTAACGTACCTAAATCAACACCCAAGAACAAACATGTTTGGAACCCCCTTCTTCCCCAAATTCCATCATCCCTAGGTCATTCCAACCTTCCCCAATTTCCCACCTAGCAATTCTACCGCATAGGAAACATAGTACAAAGTGTGGGGAACGAAAACCTTACCTTAGGAACGATTTTTGGCAGAGGAATGAAGAAAATTGCCTGAATTCACCCAGCCCTTCTCCCAAAACAAACTTGTAAAATTCTGAAGTTTTGAGAGTTGTA
Source organism: Jaltomata sinuosa (assembly GCA_003996215.1). NCBI lineage: Eukaryota > Viridiplantae > Streptophyta > Magnoliopsida > Solanales > Solanaceae > Jaltomata > Jaltomata sinuosa. Next base: position 503,562 of record QJPP01007514.1, on the reverse strand, counting down.
TCTGCATTAAAAACCCATTGGCCCGCTATAGCGGTCATCTGCTGCTATAGCGGTCTTAAGTGAGTTGATCGCCCATTGACCGCCGCTATACCGGTAACTTCTACCTCTATAGCGGTGGTCGCTATCACGCGTGACAGCGCTCGTCATGGGCAGAAGGTCCATAAATTTTCCAGTTTTGTCCATTTCACAACACACTTGGTTCCCCCGACGTCCCAAAATAACCCTTTCACATCAAACGCGATTCCGGGAGTTTTACTTACCCAAATTCAATTTCGAAAAGTCCCCCAAACTCCTTTATGTCTTGGATACATGGAAAACTAGCTCAATCCAAGACACTTAAACCAATTTTTACCTGGATTTCCCTAGACTCTACCTCGCTCAAAAACTGGCCGAGGCTAGCCTAGCCCAGAATTTCAAACTCTCAAACCTGGAGTTTTCTAACTCTAAAACTTGGCACGATTGAACTACCCATAATGACGGACCCGATCATTACCCTTATAATTGGTACCAGTAATGGAAGGAATCTCGTTGTGCTAATGCAGGTCAGGTGACTTAGAACGACTTCAAGACTGCATTTCTAGACAGGTTTTTCCCACTTGAGCTCAGGGAAGCCAAGGTCCAAGAGTTCATCAACTTCAAGTAGAATGATATGAGTGTGCAGGAGTACGCACTCACATTTACTCAGTTGTCTAAGTATGCTCCAGCAATGATAGCTGACTCAGAGCCCACATGAGTAAGTTTGTGTCGGGAGTATCCGATGATGTGGTTAAGGAGTGCAAGACTGCTATGCTGGTGAAAAAGATGGATATTTATAGATTAGTTACTTATGCTTAGTAGATCTAGGAGGAGAAAATGAAAAAGAGTGGAGGAAACAGTAAGAGAGCTAGAACAAGTGACTTCAACTACTCTCAGTGGAGGTTAGGGGTGGTAACCGCTCTCAGTTCCATCAAAAATCTTCATCTCCTACCCTATTTTCTGCTAGTGCCTCGGTGCCTAAGTCCAGGAAGGATAGGTAGGATAGGGCGCCAAGCTCTAAGTCCCAAGTTACAGTCACTAGCGGGCACACTCACCCAGTTTGCAAGAAGTGTGGTAGGAACCACCAAGGTGAGTGTATGGCAGGCAATGGTGATTATTTTAGGTGTGGTAAGCTAGGCCACAGAATGAAAGAGTGCCCAGTAAATTCTCAGAAGGGCAGGGATACTCGTGCATAGAATCAGGCCAGTTCTATAGCAGCTCCAGCGAGCTGCCCCACCCAGCAGGGTGCCTCATTTGGTACAAGTGGTGGTCAGCACCAAAACAGATTGTATGCCCTTCAGACTCGATAGGACCAAGAGGATTCTCCTGATGTAGTCACGGGTATGTTACAAGTCTTCCATTTAGATGTTTATGCATTGTTAGACCCAGGGGCTACACTTTCTTTTGTAACTCTATATATAGCAGTAAATTTCGGTATCAATCCAAAAATCCTCCCAAAACTCTTATTAGTCTCTACTCCAGTTGGTGACCCAGTTATAGCTAGAAGGGTATACAGAAATTTCCCTATCACAGTTTCCTAGAAAGTCACCTCAGCCGATCTTGTAGAGATAGAAATGATGGACTTCGATATTATTCTAGGCATGGATTAGTTACATTCCTGTTATGCCTTAGTTAATTGCAGAACAAGGATCATTCAGTTTTAGTTTCCAAATGAGCCAGTCTTAGAATGGAAGGGCAGTACCTCAGTGCCTGTAGGTCGATTCATCTCTTACCTTAAGGCCAGAAAAATAATTTCCAAAGGGTATATCTGTCATCTTATTCGGGTTAAGGATTCAAACTCTGAGACCCCAACTCTTGAGTCAGTTCCTGTAGTGAATGAATTCCCAGAAGTGTTTTCAAAAGATCTTCCCGGAGTTCCTCCCGAAAGGGAAATAGACTTTAGAATAGATCACCTTCCAGATACCCAGTCTATCTCAATTCCTCCTTACAGGATGGATCCAGTTGAGCTTAAGGAATTGAAAGAATAGTTGAAAGACCTTCTAGATAAGGGATTCATTAGACCCAGCATCACTCCATGGGGTGCTCCAGTATTGTTCATGCATAAGAAAGATGGTTCTCTCAGGATGTGCATCAACTACCGTCAGTTGAACAAGGTCATAATAAAAAATAAGTATCCCATTCCCAAGATTGATGACTTGTTCAACCAACTTCAGGGTGCTAGTTGTTTCTCTAAGATAGATCTCAGATCAGGCTATCATCAGCTCAGAGTTAGAAATTATGACATTCCAAAGACAGCCTTCAGAACTCGGTATGGTCATTGCGAATTCGTAGTCATATTATTTGGATTAATGAATGCTCCTACAGTTTTCATGGACTTGATGAACACAGTGTTCAAGAAGTATATAAACTTGTTCGTAATCATCTTCATTGATGATATACTCATATATTCTCGCAGCAAGGAAGAGCATGCAGACCATTTAAGAGTGGTGTTGCAAACACTCAAAGATCGCCACTTATTTGCCAAGTTCAGTAAGTGTGTATTTTGGTTGTAGTCAATTTCTTTCCTTGGTAATGTGGTGTCTAGTGAGGGAATCCGAGTTGATTCTTAAAAGATTAAGGCAGTAAAGAACTGGCTCAAACCCACCTCTCCAACAAACATCAGAAGTTTCTTAAGTTTGGCCGGTTATTATCGGAGGTTTGTTGAGGGATTTTCCTCCATAGCTATCCCATTGACCAAGTTGACTTAGAAAAAAGTTAAGTATCAGTGGTCAGATGAGTGTGAAAAGAGTTTCCTAGAGTTGAAGACCAAGTTGAATACAACACCCGTTCTAACTCTGCCAGAGGGTATGGAGATTTTGTGGTGTATTGTGATGCGTACAGAGTCGGCTTGGATTGTGTTTTGATGCAGCGTGGTAAGGTCATAGCTTATGCATCCAGACAACTTAAGATTCATGAGAATAATTATCAAACTCATGACCTTGAGCTTGCAGCTGTTGTGTTTGCCTTAAAGATTTAGAGACACTACTTATATGGTGTTCATGCAGATGTTTCACAAACCATAAGAGCCTCCAGTATGTGTTCACCTAGAAAGAGTTGAATCTTTGCCAGAGAAGGTGGCTTGAGTTCCTCAAAGACTATGATATGAATGTGCTCTACCATCAGGGTAAGGCCAATGTAGTGGCTGATGCCCTCAGCATACTGTCCATGGGTAGCGTGTCACATATTGAGAAAGAGAGAAAAGAATTAGCCAGGGATGTTCGTAGGCTTGCTCGCTTAGGAGTTTGCCTCATAGACGTGACAGATGGTGGTGTGATAGTCCAGAATGGGTTAGAATCTTCATTTGTAGTGGAGGCTAAGGAGAAATAGGACAATGATCCCATCTTGCTTCAGTTGAAAGGTGCAGTTCATCAGCAGAGAGTAGAGGTTTTCTCCCAAAGGGGAGATGGTGTGCTTCGCTACCAGGGTCGTTTATGTGTACCTAATGTGGGTGAGTTGAGGCAGCAGATCCTTACAGAAGCCCATAATTCTAGATATTCTATTCATCCCGGTGCCACTAAGATGTACCGTGATCTACGGGAAGTCTATTGGTGGAACTACATGAAAAGGGACATTGCATATTTTGTAGCAAAGTGTCCCAATTGTCAGCAGGTCAAGGCAGAACATCAGAAATCGGGAGGTGTAACTCAGGATATTAGCATTCCTACTTGGAAGTGGGAAGTGATCAATACGGATTTCATTACGGGTTTACCTCGTACTCACAGACAGCACGACTCCATTTTGGGTGATTGTGGACAGAATGACCAAATCAACCTATTTTCTAGCAGTTAAGACTACAGATTTAGCAGAGGAGTATGCCAGACTCTACATTAGTGAGATAGTCAGGTTGCATGGGGTTTCCTTGTCTATCATCTCATATAGGGGTCCTCAGTTTGCATCTCACTTTTGGAAGTCTTTTCAGAAAGGTCTTGTTACTCAGGTAAATCTCAGCACAGCATTTCCTCTGCAGACGGATGATCAGGCAGAGCATACCATTAAGACCTTAGAGGACATGTTGAGAGCTTGCATGATCGATTTCAAGGGTAGTTGGGATGATCACCTACATCTCATAGAGTTCACCTATAATAACAGCTTCTATTCCAGTATCTAGATGGCCCCATATGAGGCACTTTATGGGCGTATATGTAGGTCACCGATTGGTTGGTTCGAAGTAGGTGAAGCAACCTTGATTGGCCCGGATTCAGTTCATGAGGCTATGGAGAAAGTTCAGCTTATTAGAGAGAGGCTAAAGACATCTCATAGTTGTTAGAAGTCCTATGCAGATGTGAAGAGAAGGGACTTAGAGTTTGAGATCGATGATTGGGTCTTCCTGAAGGTGTCACCCATGAAGGGTATGATGAGATTTGGCAAGAAAGGGAAGCTCAGTCCTAGATATGTAGGTCCTTACAGAATCTTAAAAATAATTGATAATGTGTCTTATGAGTTAAAGTTGCCAGCAGAATTAGCAGTGGTTCACCCAGTTTTCCATATTTCATTATTGAAGAAGTGTGTTGGTGATTCGACATCGATTGTGCCCTTAGAAAGTATGGCTGTGAAGGATAGTCTAACCTATGAGAAGGTTCCAGTTGAAATTCTTGACCGTCAGGTTCATAGGTTGAGAAATAAAGAAGTCGCTTCAGTGAAAGTTTTGTGGAGGAACCAGTCAGTTGAGGGAGCCACTTGGGAAGCAGAAGCAGCCATTATGGCCAAGTATCCTCACCTTTTTCCTTCCGACCCAGTTTCGGCTTGAGGTTATAGTTTCTCTCCAGTCCCTCAGTTTCCTCTTATGCATGTCAGTCTCAAAATCATATTTTCCTAGCTATTCCAGTATTTTCAGCATGCTTTCATGTACTTAGAACTAGATTCAGTCAGATATCAACTTCTAGTATTCAATTGGTGATGATTAAAGATCTTTTCCTCCAAACTCAGGTCAGTTAGTCTTCATTCGAGGATGAATGATCCCAAGGGGGGATATTGTAACACCCCATAAATCAGACCAGTATTTAAAACCCAAAATTTAGAAAAACTCAGCAAAATATCATCTGTCAGTCAATCCCCACGGGCTGACCCACAGGCGTCGTGGAAATGACGGCCTATTGGGGTCCCCGTAGGGAGAGCCCAGAGGCTCTGTCAGCCAACTCTAGCCAGACGAGGGTCACCACGGGCGTCCCCACGGGCGTCAGAGGTTCGACGGGCCGTGGGGCAGCCCGTGGAAAACTGCCACAGCCCCATCCCAAGTCTCCTATCCCCAACAGGCTGCCACCACGGCCATCAGGACATGACATGCCATGGGACCCATCGTGGGGACTGTCTAGAGGGCCACCCCGGTCTGCCCTATTCCGACTCCCTGGCCGACGGGCAATCTCAGGTCCGATGCCCGTCGGACGGTCCGTCTAGCGAGGGATTTTCTACAATTTCTGTTTTAAGTTGGGGGAATTTTGGTCTTTTCTCAATTCTTTTAACTTTGATCCTAAGTCATTTTGGGAGTAATTAAAGGGTTTTTACTCTTTTTCCCTCATTACTCCTAAACAAAATCGACACTCAGCATCTTCAAACAAAAAAAGAAACATTTTCTCTCAAGAACAAGCAAAGAGGGTTTTCTTCAAGCTCAGCCCCAAATCCAAAGGTCCAACCGTAGAATCTTCTTTCAGGTATGTGGAATTTCATCAGTGGGTTCCTTTCACCCATTGAGTCCCTAGACTCAGTTTAGTTCTCCAGTTTTCAACTAGTTCTTCAGACCTAGGGTTCCTAATTTTCATCAAATTAGTGCAATTCAGACTATATTGCTTGTTTGATATTATTACATGTTTTCTTAGGAACCTAGGATTAGTCATATGTACAAAGTTTAGTAAATCCTAGCATGTGTTAATTCCAGTACTCATAATTCATACTTACTAGGCAGATGATTCAGTCAGTTATGCTTCAGAATTAGAATGCTATCAGTTTCAGTATCATGTTATTGCATTCGCAGATGATTATTAGTATTTGAGTTGTTCAGCATTTCAGTTGCATTCATTGCTTACGTATTTAGTTGGGAGTCGACTTAGCACCGCGTGGACGAAGGGATAAAGGCTCACCCGTCAGTTTAGGCTGAGACATTTAGTAGCAGTCCCTGAGTCCTAGAACTACGGCGCCACCGTAGGTTCAGAAAGGGGTCACCCGTCAGTTTAGGCATGATACCCTTGTCCCTTGTGGACATCAGTTTAGTGGATCCACGTCAGATTAGTTTGTAACCTTGGCAAGGTACGAACACCTTTCCATCCAGGGTTACAGGTTGGCGCCATAGCCAGCTCAGCTTGGAGTATGTCGGTTAATAGTAGCTCCCACAGTCAGACTCAACATTGCATTGACCATGTATTCAGTTATTCAGTTCAGATCAACATGTTACGATATTCATGTTCAGTTACTTGGTCATTGCATACACTTATTCTTCAGTTCATGTTTCAGTATATAATTCTCTATCAGTATTCGTGTTTTATAGCTTTGGTTATATATCCTGCATGCTCAGTACATTCGAAGTACTGACGCATATTTTGTGCTACATCATTTCATGATGTAGGTTCAGGCGCTCAGCATCCAGACCGCGCTTAGCTCGATTTCAAGTTCTTATTCAACAGCCCAGTGGTGAGTCCTCATAGATCCGAGGACGATAGTTAGATTCGATTATTTCAGTATTGCTACTTCAGTTTCAGACTTTTAGAGTTAGCTGAGGGTTTGTCCCAGCAACTCACTTCAGTTAGAGGCTTTCGGACATAGACTAGAATCAACTTTTGAGTATTTCAGATTACTTTCAGACTTAACACGTTTTCATATATCTATATATATATATTCATACATGTTTGGGTTTCTTTCCCATCTCACGTATTTAAATGCTTCAATTTTTTGCATAGTTGAATTTTTATCAAAAATTATCTAGACATGCCAGGCCATGGGTTAGCTTGGGGTCACTTGTGACACTAAGCACTGTGTTACGTCCAGGGGTATCCTCGGGCCGTGACATGTTGTTTGGAGGAGCATCAAGCAAACTTGTGTTGCTGATTCCACTATAGAAGTCGAGTATATAGCAGCCTCTGAGGCAACTAAGGAGGCAATATGGCTCAGAAACTTTCTAAAAGACTTGGTAGTTGTTCCTGCGATAGAAGCCCCACTTACTATTTATTGTGATAATAGTGGTGCGATTGCAAATTCAAAGGAACTACGAAGTCATAAGAAGGTAAAACACATTGAGCGTAAGTACCATTTGATTCGAGACATAGTGCAGAGAGGAGATGTGACGGTTGTGAAGATTGCATCAGAGAACAACCTGGTAGACCCTTTCACAAAAGCTTTGCCACAAAAGCCTTTTGATAGGCATGTAGAAGGAATGGGTGCTAGAGTTCTAGGTGCATGGTTATGAGTCTAAGTGAGAGATTGTTAGGATATGCTATTAACTATGCGTTTTGATATAGTATTGTTTATTGAATGATTATTTATTTAAATCAATAAAGTGTTACATTAAATAGATCATTTTGTCATATATGTATCCTCAACTTATATAGTAGATGATTTGGTGTATAGAGTTTAAGCTTATGCACAGAAGATTAAATCATCGGTTCTTATAAGTTAAAGTTATAGTTCACAATCGTAGATGAAAATTTGGACAAACCATCAGAATGATTGTAGCACGAGATTAAAAGTAATTTATCTTGATTACGAGAACGGTATAGTTTTAACTTCTCGTGCTAGTGCATTTTGTATGAATTGAACAGGACCGAGTAGAGATAAATGTTTTAGACTGCTGATAAAAAAATATATTCTCTAAACTATTAAATGTATTTATATTCTCAATCTTGATATAACTATTATGAGTTGTATGTATTAATTATCATTTTGATTTATTAAAATGTGAGATCCTGAGATGGGTCAATATGCCTGATAGATTGGATGATGATAATATATATTGATGAAATAATAAGTTAGTTGATAGAATTCATGTCTCGGTATAGATATTGATGATACGCCTTTTATGAGAAGCTTATAAGTTTTCATGTGCAAACCCGACCAATGGATTTATGAATCCGACATATGAAATAAGTTAAGTATTGCTCTTAAGGAAATTAATCGTTGAATTAAATTCGTCAGTAATTTAATTTATTGATTAGTATCTGTAATCTTAACATGTGGAATTACATAAGTGTTTAATGGGGAATTTTGAAATATATATGGTAAGAATAATTCAAATTAATACTTTTTGAATTATTTCCATAACAAGAAGTCTCAATAATCAATTATGTGGTCCCTGCAGTGCCCATATTTAAGTAGAACTCAGAATCTTTTTTTGGTAGGGAAAAAGAGAAAACAGACGTGTGCTTCTTGGAACAAGAAACATACGTGTTTTTTCATTCTCCCTTTTGGTCTGGGAGAAGTACCTCTATAAGTAGGGGTTCTTCCAATCTAGAAAAGACAATGAATTAGTTTTCTACACAATACTTGCCCACCCAAGTATTGAAAGAGTTCGGATGTAAATTTGGGATCACTGGAGAAGACCGGAGAATTGGAGTCAGGCTTGCTTCAAGATATCTACTTACGCTTCAAGAGGTAATTCTTGGTTAATTTAAAGCACGCTTTATGTGTACTATGTGTTGGTATTTGTTGTCTATAATTAATGTAAGCAGTAAGTTCGTGTAATGCTTTCGCTGCGTGTACTTTTTTCCAACAGTTGGTAGCTTTGTTGAAGTTGGTGGAGGAGAAGAGATGGGCGGGCTTAAGGCGAGATTGAGGGAAAATGATAGATATATCATACATGTATAAGTTTTTCTGTTACCAAATACATGTATATTTGATACCAGATCTATGTATCATGAAAAAAAAATCTCCTTCTATTGAAATATATTGATACAATCAATTGTATCAGGAAAAAATGTATGTGTATCCAAAAGAATTGATACAATTATTATAAAATTGTATCTCCGTATCAAAAATACTGATAAATTGATATATCTATTATAAAAAAAATTGTATCTTAAAAATGCGTTATGTTACGTAAATATTAAAATTATTATTAAGCCACATAATATAGACCTAAACTATACCAATAAACCAATGAACATAAGCATGTCGTTTGGTACAGACATTTATCACTAAAATGGGATAGCGGGGTTAACATTTTTGTGTGTCCAATTATGTAAAAAAGTTGTCAAAAAAGGTGCAATTGCAGAATCAAAGTATATTCAGTAATCAGTAGTAATTTATGGTCCATCTCTCAGCTGCACCACCCCCACCCCAAGATACTTGCTTACTTGTCACTCTTCTTCCCCACCCCCGGGGCAAGTCGACCTGGGTATCTGCCGTGTATATACTTTTGGTTGCACATTTTGCTTCAGTGTTTGTGTGCGTTGAACGCAAAATATGTTGATCATGGTCACGGATTTCACTTCCTGCTCATCTATTGCGCCTAATGGAAACTGTAGCAGTAGTATCAATTACCGATCATGCTACAATACCAGCAGTAAGTCCAATTTGTTGAAGCAACAATCTTATTTCTTCAGCAAATACATGTACTCCCAAACCCGCAATTTCAAGATTCGACTTGTTCCTCGAATTGAAGCTCAGGTGAAGGAAACTTCATAATCTTTTCTTGTTTTGTGTCAAACCCTTTTTCTTTTCTTTAGATATATTTTAGCACCATAGCTTCTAGAGAAGTTTGTCGATGACAGTCAAATTAATCGTTTTTTTTTTTGAGAAGGTAACATTTTGTACTTAGGTAGTACTGACAACCCCTTTACAAGAAAATATATAACACCTAAGTACAAAACAGCAACTAGCAGGACTAAAACTTCTAGGATTGCTTTTGCATCTATAGGGGAGCTTTTTGTACACCAAAAACATAATAACAGAATACAATCTGTTAAAATCCTTTGTAGGGATCTGCTTTTGTCCTCAAAACTTCTAGTTCTAGAATTCCTTTCTTTCCAAATGGTCCACCAAATGCAAGCTGGAATGGTCCTCCAGTAGCTTCTGTTCTTAGCCCCTTTCCCAGCTTCCTCCCAACTGGAAAGAGTGGCAACAATCTTGCTAGTCCATTGGCAGTAACTTGTAGAAAAATTATGGGTAGGAAAGTAGAAATACTTGAATTAAAAGAGCAAAAGCGAGGAGAGTCTGCTATGGCTAACTTAAAGATGTTTGAGAGCTAAAGATTTAACAATGATACATCCTGTCTGTTGCTCTCTCCTTTATCCATAATTAGACCATGTGTGTATGCCTGTGTCAGGCGAAAGAATGTAGGACTTAAGAATACCCTCTGTTAATAATTCTTGAAAAGGAAAAAGGTTTATTTTTGGGTTAAGAAGCATGCCATCAAGCATTTCTGTTATTTTTTCCAATTATCTCCTGGACTTCAGTTTGTTTCTTCCACAGTTGAAAACTGAGCAACTAGAAGGCTCAGAAGCTGGTTGTGAATCTGATGGTCTTCGGTGGCCTTCTCCAAATGATGAAATTCCATTTTGGAAAGGAGAGTTTCCATCTTGGAACCTCACTTCGGATGCGTCTGCTGGAGTGGAACAGGATTCTGATCTTTTGCACATTGTTCATGTGACAGCTGAAATGGCACCTATAGCAAAGGTCGGGGGTCTAGGTGACGTTGTAACAGGACTTGGACGTGCCTGTTTAAAGCGTGGCCATAAAGTTGATGTTATGATTCCTTTCTATGAATGTATTCCAAAGCATTGCATCAATGATCTAGCCTTGATCAAAACTTACAACTCATATCATGATGGAAACTGGGTTGCCTGTAATGCATATCGAGGAGAAGTTTCAGGCGTTCCGGTGATACTTATTGAACCCTCCAACCACTTCTTCAAGGGAACAAACATATATGGAGGGTCATACAATGAGCTAGACGCATACTTGTTTTTCAGCCGTGCTTGCCTTGAATGGATGCAGGTATTACAGCCCACATGGTAGATGTGTAGAAAGATTAAAACTAAACTTACTCCAATTTGACAATTCTACTGAAACATTTTGGGTTGATGCATTTAATCCCATGACTTATTGAGCTACATCTGATCGCACACTAGTTATGTACAATTGTGCACATCTTGGGATAAGTATGGAAAAATTTTATGTGATGATGGCATGTCAATATGGTTTGCTGCCTCGATCAAATGTAGTACTAAGTTTAGTTGATTAGTTGCAGGCTCAATTCAGTAGGTTCTTGATGTCCGAATGTTTAAGACCTGCTCCTGTATTTTGAATTGATGTCTTCCTGTAGCTTTCATGCAAAAAACATTTGTGACTGATTTTTCTGGTCAACATCCTGTTACAGGTAACTGGAACACAACCAGATATCATTCATGTACATGAATGGCAGACAGGTGCTTTACCTCTGTTCTACTGGGATATGTACCATTTTCTCTCACTCCAGGTACGATCCAGGGGCTTCTGTTTTTCATTCCCTTAATTGCTCTGAAGCAGATCTATCTATCTGTTTGTTTTTTTAGCATTGACATCCCGTGCAGAAACCGAGAATTGTATTGACTATTCACAACATGGAGCATTATGGAGAATGCAGGTACACTTTTAGGCTTCAAATTAAGGAAGAGATATGGGTTCATTTTTCTAATATCTTTAATGCTCTATATATATCTAACCTCTTCAACGATGGTGTAGTCTAGTCCTAGGAGACCGTTGCATACCATAAATTAATCCCCTAAACATTTAACCAGATGCAACAATAGAAACTGCAGAAATCCTATTTGTATAGAGGATTGGGTGTCTTTTGGAGAGAACCATATTTTGTAGGTTTCTCCTTTTTGGTATACCTCTTGTATATGGCCAACATGGCCTTGTTATTATTGATGAAATATTTATCTGATAAAAAAAAAGAAACTACAGAAACGACAAAGGAGACCATATCTAGGATTGTCTTTTGTCCTCCTTGTGACTTTTCAAATCTCAGTTTGCAGTTGTCTGAATTAGTGTCTATTCTGTATTCTCTTTTAGTACGGGTGAAATATGTTAATTGTTGATTATGCCTTGGGGAATAACTTTGGAAGGTATCCAATATAGAGAAAGGTGAGTTAATAATACCCAGACCACCCTGAATGTAAAACAATGTGTGTACATTAGGGGAATATTCTGTGTTCTAGAATTCCCATTGTCAATGGGTGATGATATGCAAGCATTCTGAATAACCTTTATTCATTTCTGCAATCATACCAAGGAAATTTTTCATCATTTTCCAATTGGCTTCTTCTATGCTTTTATTGGTTTTCAACTAGGGGTGTCTTCAGTATTGATATTGTAATGGAATACAATATTGATATGTTCATTGCTGAAAAAAGAGTTGTTTTACTGTTGTCTCACCTCAGGATCTCAGGGGGCTAGTGACGTATCAAAAAAGGCTCAGTTGGTCAGTAGTAGAAGTTCTTATCAACCATAGGATTCAAGGGTGGGGGAACGTTGGCAATTTGAAAGTCATAGTTGCAATCTAGAGATGGAAATGGGCCATGGCGGGTCGGGAAAGAGTGGGTTAAGCTTTTCCTTGTGTTGATTGATACTGATAGCTTAATTATAGGGGTAAAATGATATTGTATTTAATGTAATTGATTATGTGATATTGTCTTTCCTTATTTAGTCTTAGGACTCATTGTATAAGTACCCATTCTCATGGGTTGTATATTTATCAAGAAATACAAAGAAACTTTTTCTTCTTCTTGAAATCTTCATGGTATTAGAGTCATTGCTGCCTTTTTGAGCTGAGTTATCGCAGGACTAGGGCTCCGTCTTTATCAATGATGTGGAGTTTTCTCTCTTGGTTGGCCGTTCGCAACACAATCTCCTTCCGTTCAGTTCCTTTTGGAATTTCTTTTTTCGTTGGGTTCGCTGAAACATTCCGAGCCTATCTCTACCAGTTTTTGATTTCTTTTTCGATCACCGAAATTAGGGTCTGGCATGGCAGTTAGCTTTCCGGCAAATTTTTCCGGATTTTCCTTCCAAATCTCGGGTCGCAGGCCTATTCTGACCCTTCCCATCCAAGTTCCAACAGATTCCGCCTGGACAAAAATTTTCTGTCGAGTTTTCCGGTGAGTTTTATCTATAGGAAACAACCTCTTTACTTCACCTCTGAGGTAAAGGTACGGTCTGCGTACATTCTACCCTCCCCAGACCGCACTTTGTGGGAATACACTGGGTTTTTTGTTGTTGTTGTTTTCCGGTGAGATCAGGGAGATTCTATCTCCGGAAGGCTATTTCTGTATTTCTGAATATCCCTATTCAATTTTGGACACTAAAGATTATTACTTGTCCAAACTGTGGGTGATAAAAAAAATAGATAATAATTTTATATCTCAAATTACTGATTTAAAATTGGATGGCCGGTACATATCTTGTTTGGTCAAGACCTTGCTTGCTTTTTATCAAATCTAGAAAATTGATTGGGTATATCACTTGAGAAAAGAAAGCACCTATTGTGACAAACTCTAGCTATAGTCAATGGGATTCTGATTTGACTATAGCTAGAGATATAGAATTATTTTCTATTTTTGTGTCACCCATAGTTTAAACAAGTAATAATCCTTAGTGTCAAAATAGGGATATTCGGAAATAACCTTCCAGAAATAGAATCTGCCTGATCTCGCTGGAAAATTTTGCCTGGTCGGAATTTTCCACACTTGAATGAGAAGGGTTGGAATAGCCAGCGACCCAAGATCTGGAAAAAATTTGCGTGAAAAGTCACTGGAAAGCTAGTTGCCACGCCGGAACCCTAAGTTCGTTGATCGGGAAAAAATAAATCTGGTAGAGATGTACTCGAAAAAGCCTGCCACCCGAGATAAAAAAAATTCTGGGAAAATTCGCCGGAGTGCTGTAGATTTGGCTGGAAAGCTACTGCCACGTCAGAAAGCTAATTCTGGTGACCGAAAAAATAATCAAACCTAGTAGGATAGGTTGGGAATGTCCAACGACCGCAATGGAAAAAAATCCAAAAAGAACTAACCAGAAGGAGTTTGTGTTGCGGACAACCACCAAGCGAGAAAACTCGACCTCTTTGACAAAAAATGGAACCCTAGTGCTGCAAGGGAGATAACTCACCTCAAAAAAGGCAGCAAATAGCAATGACTCTGATACCATGAAGATTTCAAGAAGAAGAAAAAGCTTTTTTTTTGTTTTTTCCTTGATGAATTTACATCCCATGAGAATGAGTACTTATACAATAAGTCCTACGACTAAATAAGGAAAGAAAATATTACATAATCAATACTATATCAATTTACTCCTATATTTATGCTAGGACATCAATATCAATCAACAAGAAGACTTCCTTGGGCAGGTATCCCGTGGAATCAGTCGAGGTGCGCGAAAGTTGGCCCAGACACCGCAGTTAGAAAAAGACTTCCTTGGGCACCTTTTATATTGCTCATCTCCAAAGCCTGACATTTTTGGTGTGTTGAATGCGGTTCTTATTCCAGTTATCAATGACAGATCTATTGATATACAGTAAAGGACTCAATTGCCTCACCACCTTCTCCTTTGAGCCTCAATCATGCCTCCGATAGATGATCTCCTATTGCTGTAGAAATGTTTTTGCTCCACTCGAAATTGTCATCCCATTTGTAACTTCCTTGAGTTACCATCATTTATCTGCATATTAGTGCATTTGTTTTCTCAATTCCGAGGTCTACTAGTAAGGCATTAGCTGATCCTTGGTGGAGATCAACAATGGTTAGTGAAGTGCTTGCCTATATTCCAGTGGGACTTATGAGTTGCTATCATTGTCGATTGATTACTCCGCAATTGGTTATCACTAGATGTACACAGTAAAGGTTGTGCAGCTAATTTAAGGCCCACTTTGTTGTCGGAGGATGAACTCAAGTTTAAAGATTTTAGATTATGGCAATGCCTCATCTTTTTTTTATAAGATTGCATTTGTGAGATTGTCCTTATCTCTGGTTTCCATGAAGCGTTGGCATTTTTATCAACTTAACACTAAACATGCATTTCTCTATTGTAAGTAAGAGGAGGATGTCTATATGAAACAACCTCCGATTTTGTTGCTTAGGAAAAGTTTGATCTAGTATGTTGATATTGGCGTCAAGGTCTGAAGCAGTCACTGTGGCTTGGATTGGAAGTTTTTAATATGTAGCTCAACAATTTGGATTAATTTGTAGCGAGCCAAACCATTACATCTTCTATTTATATTTTGCAACACAATTTGTGTTTTGAATTTATTTTTTGATCAAGTAAATGTAATTTCCTTCATAAACATGTTCAAATACTTGGCCGTATACAAGGGTCATACCAAAAGGTAAAGAATCTATAAAAAGAAATGAGTTTTTACAAATTCCACCCAATCTTCTATACAATTGAGAACTTTATGGGTGCACCAAAAGAAAATAAGGGATCAGAGGCTACTTCTCAATTGAGAAAAACTCGACTCTACCCCTTCAAAAGCTCTCCTATTTCTTCTCTCTCACCACACCACCCACATAACGCTATTGGAACCACGTTCCATGCTCTACGTGTTCTCTTTCTTCTTCCGCTCTTCCAACTGAACATGAATTCTTTCACAGTTCTTGGCATAGCCCAAGAAGTACCTAACCACCTAAACATATCCCACTATAACCTCATGGAAAGACCACAATGAAGAAGAAGATTATCCACATCCTCTCCCGCCTCCTTACACATATAACACCAGCTGACGTAGACAACCTGTTGCTTTCTAAGATTTTCTGCCGTCAAGATCACTCCTCTAGTAGCTAGCCAAGTGAAAAAACACACCTTCCGCAGCACTTTAGGTACCCAAATTGTGTTTCCGGGAAAAACTACCTCTTTCCTAACCAACATTTTCTCATAAAAAGACTTAACGAAGAACATACCATTCTTCCCCAAACCCCACCACAACGCATCGGGAATATCAACCTCTAAATCTTTCTTATGGAGTATAGCCAAAAATCTTTGAAACTCAATCACCTCCCAATCGGGGAAGTACCTCCTAAATCTAAAGTCCCAAAAAGTCTCTCCACCTTGTCCATTCCCTTTGGCAAGATATTCTGAGTAAGCTAGAAAAATCATCTTTCAATAAAATATTCCCACACCACTTATGTCTCCAAAATTTAACCCTCCTCCCATCTCCTACCTTGAATGAGATATTTGCTCCGAAATCATCCCATCCCTTCATGATATTCCTCCACAAACCACACCAAGAGGCACAATTACATCTCTAATCCTCCACTCTTCTTCCGGTGCTCCATATTTATCAACTATCACCCCCTCCAAACAGTGTTATTAAAGGCGATCGCGTTATCGCCATGGCGACGTGGCGAGGCGAGGCGACGGCATCTCGCCTCCTGTCTCCATGGCGACTGTAGATTGAAAAGGCGACGCCATGGCGATGTGGCGACGCCATGGCGATAAGGCGAGGCGAGGCGACGGCGATAAAAGGCGACGACTTTTAATTTTTTTTAAAAAATTAGGGTTTTAAGTGATAAAAGGTATTTTTAGGGCTTAGGCTTGTTTTAAGAGAACCTACCACTACCAAACGACGGGCGGCGACCTAGTAACTACCACCTCCGGCGGCGACTGCTCTGCTCTGCAACTCCGGCGGCTACTGCTCTCCACCTCCGGCGACCGGCGGCGACTGCTCTGCACCTCCGGTAAGTAACTCTTTTTCTTTTCTTTTTCTACTTTCTTCTTCTACTTTCTTCTTCTACTTCTTTTTCTACTTTCTTCTTCTTCTAAGTTCTCCCTCTGTTTTTTTCTCCTCTGTTTTTTCTCGTCTTTCTCCTCTGTTTTTTCTCTTCTTTCTCCTCTGTTTTTTCTCTTTCTTTCTCTGTTTTTTCCCTCCTCTCATCCTCTGTTTACTGACTTATGTTATTTGTTATATAACAAATTATTTTCTCTTCATTTGTTATTTGTTATATAATAATTAGTAATTAATATCGTAATTGTTGATCATTAACAGCAATTTCAATGGCGTCTCAATCTAATAGTAGCAAACAAAAGGACATTGGATGGAATTATGGTTCACAAGGACCATCAAGAGACTCAGTTATATGTAACTTTTGTCGACGTACTATCAATGGTGGTATTACTCGGTTCAAGCAACATTTGATAGGTGGAAATAAAAATGTAAAAATATGTGCATCTTGTCCGGGAGATATTAGGGAAGAGGTGAAGACATTTGTTGAAAGCAAAGTCGCGGCTAATCCAAAGAATCAAAGATATGAGCCAACGTATAATATCATTGATGATGATATGAATGAATATGAAGAAATGATGCCTCCCTCCAAAACTCAAAGAATGTCTTCCAGTGGTAGTGTATCATCCTCGGCACCACGAAATGTGACGAAAGGTCCCATGAATATGTATTTTCCACAGAAATCACAACAAGATACAGGCTTTGAAAAGGGAGGAGTAGGAGGAGGACGAGGAATTGATGACACAAAAAAGATTTTAAGGGAGCGGGCTGTAAATGCTTTTGCAGTATGGATGTATGATGGGGGCCTCCCTTTTAATTGTGTTAATTATGAATCATTTGATAACTTCATAGAGGCGGTAGGACAACATGGCCCGGGAATGAAGCCTCCTACCTATCATGAAGTTAGAGTTCCTCAGCTAAAGAAAGAAGTGAAGAAAGTAGATGAACTAGTTGAGAAGCATAAAGTTCAGTGGCAAAAGTATGGTTGTTCCATTATGATGGACAAATGGACAGCACGAAATGGAAAGATGATCATTAATATTTTGGTGAATTGTCCAATAGGTAGTATTTTTCTTGGTTCTGTTGATGCTAGTAATGAGTCTACCACTGGCACTAAAATGTACAGCTTGTTTGAGAAGACAATTGAGGAAATTGGACCGGAAAATGTTACTCAAGTTGTCACTGATAACGCCAGTGAAAATGTGAAAGCGGGTGATCTGATGAAGGGTGTTTACCCACATATCTATTGGACTCCGTGTGCTGCCCATTGCATCAATTTGATGTTTGGGGACATATTCAAGATTAACCCATATGCTTCAGGTACCTAATAGCTCCTGCTCTCCTCTCTTCTAAGTTCTAATTTTTTTAAACTTTATAGTTAATACTTAATACTTACTAAGCTAATAATTACTATAATGTCTTCTACAGTTTTTAAGAAGGCCACCAAGGTAGTTTCTTACATAAGTCAAAGGCCGTTGTTGTTGAATTTGATGAGAAAATTTACCAATGAAAGAAACTTGGTGAAACCGGCCAAGACAAGATTCGCAACGGCCTTTTTGACTTTGGAAGCTATGTACCGACAAAAGAGGAACTTGAGAGCTTTGATCGTCTCTAATGAATGGACTTCAAGTAAATTTGCGAAGGAAGCTTTGGGGAAAGATGTTTCCACCATTCTTTATTCGGCACACTTTTGGAACGATGTTGTCAAAGCTCTTAGAGTTTGTGGTCCTTTGGTCACAGTGCTTCGCTTGGTGGATGGGGAAAAAAGACCCCCAATGGGCTATATGCTTGAAGCAATGGATAAGGCCAAGGAAACCATTGAACGGGCTTTTCATGGAGTTCAGAGGCATTATGAGACAGTCTTTGAAATAATTGACACAAGTTGGACTGACCAACTCAAACGACCTTTGCATTCAGCAGGCTATGTTTTGAATCCGGGATTGTATTTTAAATCCACTATGGATCAAGCTAAAATTGCTGAAGTGTGGATGGATTACTATACTTGTGTTGAGACGATGGTCCCTAATGTTACAACACAAGATACACTAGTTGGTGAGCTTGCTCAGTACAAGAATGCAAGTGGATTGTTTGGTTCTGGTCAAGCTGTTAGAGCCAGAGACACAAGGTCACCGGGTAAGTGAATTGGTTTAGTTGTCTTTATTATAGCTTTAGTGCACTGTGCTTTACTTAAGTTATTGACTTTTTTATACTTATTAACCTTCAAATTTATTATTCTATACTCTATAGTTGAATGGTGGTCGCTATTTGGAAGCGGAACTCCGGCTTTGCAAAAGTTTGCCATGAGAGTATTAAGTCTAACTTGTAGCTCATCTGGATGCGAGCGAAATTGGAGTGTGTTTGAACATGTGAGAAAGATTTATTACATTCTTATTTCTATATTGAAGCGATTATTATTAGTATCTAATTAGTAATTACTTTCTACAACTCATGCGCAGATTCATTCCAAAAAGAGGAATAGGCTTGAGTTATCGCGTCTCAATGATCTAGTGTACATTAAGTACAATAGAACATTGACACGTCGTTATGATGTTCGCGATACCATTGATCCTATTAGCTTGGATAATATTGATGATGCTAATGAATGGTTACTTGGTGGCCCCGAAGATCAAGAAGATGAACTAGTATATGAGGAAGGTGATCTTACTTGGGGTACTGTTGCTATGGCAGCTGGAGTTGATGATAATGTCTATGATCTTAGGAGAAAGTCTTCAAGTTCAAGGTCAAGGTCACTTGACAAGGGAAAAGCTACAAGTTCAAGTCAGACTCGGACACTAGTTGATGAAGAATCCGAGGAGGAAGAAGATGAGGGGCAATATAATAAAATGCATGTTGGACTTGAAGATTATGAAAATCTCGAAGAAGAATAAACTTTTAGAGTTTTAGTATTGCTTGTTTATGGATTGTTGAATTATCATTAAAGTTTTAGACTTTAGTATCTACTATCTACTATCTATTTTTAGTTTTTGAATTGAAATATTTGCTAATATATTATTACTATTGAGATTTTAATTATTTATATGTGCAATTAAATATTTTAATTTTTTGGTACTAATTGGCGCCACACTTCAAAAAGGCGAGCGCCTCGCCGCTCGCCTCGCCGCGTGGCGAGGCAGAGCCTTGTCGCCTTTTGTCGCCTTTCGCCGTCCAAAACACTGCCTCCAAAAAGCATTTACCTCCACATCACATCTACACAACCATTTACCAAGCAATGCTTTATTGAACACCTTTAAGTCTTTAATACCAAGCCCTCCCCACTTTTTTGGAGATGTGACAGTCTCCCACCTAACTAAGTGCAACTTACTTGCCCCATCCGATGCATCGCAAAGAAAATTTCTTTGGAACTTTTCCAACTTTTCTGTGATCGAAGATGGAGCATGAAACAAAAACAAGAAGTAGGTAGGAATACTCGATAAAGTGCTCTTGATAAGCACTTGCTTTCCGTCTTTGGACAAATATCTCTTCTGCCACCCTACTAATCTCTTCTCAACCCTCTCAAGAACCGGATTCCACACCCTAAGATCCTTGTTCGAAGAACCTAGCGGTAATCCAAGATAAGTAGTTGGGAGAGCCTCAATCCTGCAATTCAAAACCTGAGCAAGCGATCCAATGTCGTCCACCTTCAGACAGGTATAATCTCACACTTTCTTAAATTGATTTTAAGGCCTGAAACCAAGTGAGCACTTGGCCTAGATAATCCAATTGGGACGCATCTGCATCATAAAAAAACAAAGTATCATCTGCAAACAAGTGAGAAACAGAGACTGTCCCAAACACCCCAACTGCTGCAGTAAAACCCTTTAAGAATCCTCCCATAGCAACTCTATCCATCATCCTACTCAGCGCTTCCATTACTAAAATGAACAACATCGGAGATAGAGGTCCCCTTGTCTCAAACCCCTCGAACTCCCAAAGAAGCCGCACCGAATGCAATTAACCAACATTGGGTATCTCACTGAAGAGATGCAAAATATTACCCATCTTCTTCATTTAACCTCAAATCCCATATCTAATATGATGGAGTCAAGGAACCTCCAATTCACGTGATCATATGCCTTCTCAATATCTAGCTTGCACAACACGTCTTTATTATATGTTTCTTGACAGTCATTTGGATGCATTTTAATCAAGACTAGCCAGTTAGGGACTTGTTTACGAAGATTACTGAGATTATTTAGTATGGACATGTAGATTAGGCTTGATCTCCCCTGCTAGACCACTCACATTTGAATACTGTGTATTGATGATTGGTGTAAACCTAATATAACAAAGCCATGATAGATTTCTCGGAATTCATAGAAGACATGGATCTAATGGACCTAGAGCTGAAGGGGGGTAAATATACTTGGAAAAAAGGGGAGAGACAGGATATAGCAGCCAGGTTGGACATGTTTCTCATCTGGACAGTTGCTTCAGAAACATTAAATAATCAATCATGCAGAGGGTTACATCAGATCACTCTCCAATTATGCTACAGTGTGGTGCTTGGGAGGGTCCAATTCTTACTTTAAATTTGAGAATTGGTGGCTTCAAATAGAGGGGTTCAAGAGAAGGTCAAGAACTGGTGGGAATCATTCTCAAGTGTCGGCAGCCCTGATTTTGTTTTAATGGCCAAATTGAAGGCTCTAAAGACCAAACTTAAGGAGTGGAGTAAATCAATTCAAGGGAATCTGGGAATTCAAAAGCAGATTATATTGACACAATTGGCAGAATTGGAAGAAATACAGGAGCATGGAACCTTGCAAGAGGAAGAAATAGTGTCCAGAATGACTCTTATAAATGAATTTGAAGACATTGCCAGGAAAGAAGAGATAGCTTGGAGACAACGGTCCAGGGCAACATGGCTAAAAGAAGGGATAGAAACACTAACTTCTTTCATAAAACAGCAAATGCACATAGGAGAGCCAACACTATTGATAGACTGAAAGTGGGAGAGGTGATGATAGAGAATCCAGTAGAAATCAAGAAGGAAATAGTAGCCTTTTATGAGAACTTATATACTGAAACAGAAGAGTGGAGACCTCGATTAGAGATGGTGAATTGTCCTAGGATCAGTGCAGGGGACAACTCCATGTTAGAAGCCCCTTTTGAACTACAAGAGATCCTGGAAAGCATCAAGGCTTATGCAGGGGACAAGGCCCCAGGTCCAGATGGCTTTTCTATGGAATTTTTCAAACAGTGTTGGGACATTATTAGTATAGATCTTGTAGCTGCAATTCAGAATTTCCATGAAAGGTGCTTCTTTGAAAAGAGCTTGAAAATGCAACTTTTGTTGCTCTAATTCCAAAGAAGGTGGGTGCTGAGGATCTAAAAGACTTCAGACCCATAAGCCTTATTGGGGGGTCTATAAGATCATTGCTAAGCTCCTTGCAAAGAGACTCAAGAAAGTAATCCATGGCCTAGTAGACAGACAACAGATGACCTTCATCAAAGGAAGACAGATCATGGATGCGGTAATGATTGCAAATAAATGTATAGAAGCAAGAAAAAAAGCAACAAGCCCGGGATTGCTTGCAAGCTGGACATTCAGAAAGCTTTTGACTTTCTAAACTGGAATTTTCTCATTCAGATGCGGGAAAGAATGGGTTTTGGGGCTAGATGGATCAACTGGATCAAGCATTGTATTGGCACTGTGAGATTCTCCATCCTAATCAACAGAGCATCTACTGGTTTTTTTGCTTCTCAGAGAGGTCTGAGGCAAGGGGACCCACTATCCCCCTTTTTGTTCATCATAGCCATGGAAGGGTTGAGCAACTTGATCAACACAGCAAAAGAAAAAGGGTGGATCAGAGGATTCCAAGCAGGAGAATTAAACAACCTGGAGGTAACTCACTTCCAATATGCAGATGATACCTTGGTGTTTTGTGAACCAGAAGCACAACAAATCCTGATCCTGAGGATCATTTTTGTCATTTTTGAAGCAATATCAGGACTCCATATCAATTGGAGAAAGAGCTTCATCTATCCTATCAACTCTGTGGCAGAGATAGAAGGCTTGGCCAGTAAGTTAGGAGGCAAGGTAGGGGAACTACCAACAACTTACTTGGGCATGCCTCTGGGAGCTAAAAGCAAGTCCAAAGGTATCTGAAATGGGGTCCTGGAAATATGCAAAAAGAGACTTACCAACTGGAAGAGTCAGTACCTATCCTTGGGAGGTAGATTGACCCTAATCAATAGTGTCCTTGATGCATTACCTTCATATATAATGTCAGTATTCCCAATGCCTGCTAGTGTATCTAAGAGCATTGATGCCCTTAGGAGAAATTTCCTATGGCAAGGCAGTGAAGACAAGAAGAAGATCCACCTAGTTAAATGGGAGGAACTGATAGTGAGCAAGAATGCAGGTGGCCTAGGCATCAGGAACCTAAGAAAGCAAAACCAAAGCCTCATGTTGAAGTGGCTGTGGAAATTTGCCAATGAAGATAACATGCTATGGAAGGAGGTCATCAGTGCAAAGTATGGCATGGAGGACAAGTGGATGACAAAAGTGGTTAACACTCCATACAACTGCATTGTATGGAGGGCAATTAAGAACCTTTGGCCTATGTTGCATTCCAGTTCCAGAATCAAAGTGGGAGATGGTCAAAAGACTTCCTTTTGGGAGGACAAATGGAATGGAGCAGCTTCTATGAAACAGTTACATCCGGAACTGTACATGTTATGTCAACAACAACAGGCCACTGTGGCCACAATGTGGACTGGTCAAGGATGAAATTTGTTCCTAAGAAGACACGTATATGACTGGGAAATAGAAAAGGTAACCGCATTCCAGAAATCAGTAGATACCTTCAGCAATCTTACTGAGAAGAAGGACTTGCTGGTTTGGCGGAGTGATATCCAAGGTCAATTCTCAGTAAATTCAGCATACAAGGAACTCAACATGACTGCAGAACCGGAGACTGACTGGCCATGGAGGATGATCTGGAAACCTAAGGTGCCCTACAAAGTAAACTGCTTTTTGTGGTTGTTTACAAAAGAAGCAGTTTTAACTCATGAAAAATTGAACAAAAGAGGATATCAATTAGCCTCCAGATGCACTATGTGTGGAGAGCAAGCAGAGACAATTAACCATCTCTTCTTGCATTGTACGTGGATTGAATAGCTATGGAGAATGTTCATTTTCCTAAAAGGAACCAGGTGGGTGAAACCAGGAAGCATAAAAGGAGTCCTAAGTAGCTGGAACAGGGATGGCAATGCCTCAAAAAAGGAGGAGAGATGGAAGGTTGTCCCAGCATGCATTTGGTGGACAATTTGGAAAGAGAGGAACAACAGGAGCTTTGAGAATGTGCAGAACAGCTTACAGAAGATAAAAATGAACTGCTTAGCTCTTTTCTATTTTTGGTGTAAACAAGATATTTTAGCTAGAACAGAAGACATCTTTGATGTACTAGACTATCTATAGGCATCAGTTTGATTAAGCTCAAAGTTTTCTGTAAAATGTAACACTTTTTGTTGGGGAACTACACTTTTGGTTGTAGTATATAGACTAAAGTTACCAGTTTCAAAAAAAAAATATATTGGGAAGGTAAGAAACTAAATATGGTTGTAAGATCAAGTGCAAAAGCTGAGTTTTAATTATGGCCTAGGCATGTGAGCTTATGTGGTTGGAATAGTTATGTAAAGGGGTTACTATAACAACAAGTCAACAACAACTGCGCCTCAATCCCAATTTCCACCAAGTTGAGAAGATTTAACTGAAAGGACCTCGTAAGTCTTGAATTAAGGAAATGACCTCTATTTTTGTTTCCCTTTATTTTCTTCTCCTAAGTTTTAAATTAAGAAAATGACCTCCATCGACCAAGAAGAAGGTTGATTAGCGACCATGGGTTGATAGCCGACTAAGAAAGAGATTGTGAACTAAGTTGCTCGGACTCAGGTGGGGTGTCCGATAGTGGTGCAGATCTAGAGGTCGAATCTTTTAAGTTTTATGATCTAAATTGTAAGATTCGGGGATATGGATCCAGGTATGGATATGGGTGTGGGGATTCGGCTAAAAATAATTCAAATATCTAAAAATAGAGTTATAATAATATGTCTAAATTATGGTGGACTGTTTGGAGGGGAAAGAAATACGAATTTTTGAGAACTAAGTTTGAATATGTAGTTATTATGAAGTACATATGCATCTCCGTAATATTTTTTTGGTATAACATGGCTATTGCAAATGATATAGAGGCCATGATAGACTTCTTGAGTTCATTGCACATTCAACGGTGATGTTGACCTGTAAATATCTTTAAAGCAACTTATGGTTGCTGGCTTTTTAATACAAATATCTTTTAACAATAAAAAAACATATGCCTAAATTATGATTTCACCATAGCTTTTGATTTGATTTTCAGAAATCATTGTATTTGTCTCAAATTTCTCTATCGAATTTTGTCAAAGTACCCAAAATCGATTGACCATATCCGTTACGGATCCCACACCTATACCCACATCGTGTCTACAGGGGTGCGACACCAAACATTAAGTGTCTCGCAACTTAGATTGTAAATAACCTCCATCGACTAAGAAGGAGGTTGATTAGCGATCATGGGTTGATAAACGACCAAGTAAGAGGCTGAATATCGACAATAGGGTGATAATCCACCAAAGAAGTAATTGATAGTGGCCCGAGAAGGAAGTTCAAGAAGGAGGTTGAAGAGGATCTCCATCGACCAAGAAGGAGGTCGATTATCGACAATAGAGAAAGAAAAAGCATAAAGCCTGACAATTTTTATATTCTTTAATCTAATTTAAGGGTCATCCACCCAATAAAAAATCAACTTGAGGCCATTTACCTAATTGAAGACTTAGAATAGGTCTTTTAATCTAAGCAACCAGTTGAGAAGATTTTAACAGAAAGTTGGGGTCGACTACGTAAGGAGCTAAAGTTTAAAAAAAATAACATAACTGAAATTAATGTGCAAAGGTTTAAATTTTATTTGCGCCACCTCTTTCCTTATCAAAGAATTGATTTGTCAAAATGGAGTTGCGATACACATAGCGTATAATCTAGCAATCCATGAGAGGACCAAACACAATGAGATATATTATCACTGTATCAGGGAGAAAATGCAATTTAATACCTCTGAGAGTTTTTGTGTTCAAACAATCAGTTGGTACACATACACTAAAGTGCTCCGAGGACAGAGATTGGATGTATGTGCTACAAGCCTGAAGCCTATAGTCCATATGTTTCAAGTTTTGGGGTAGTGTTGCTGTATGATCAGATTGCACCATTCTAGGAGAATAATTTGTAATGTTTCATGTATATATTCATATTCTAACTACTTATCATATTGTACGTAACCTATGTTCTATCGAAGGAGCTATTCTTCTACAGTGTTAATCAACCAATTGAAAACATAGTCTCTCCTCTATTCACTTACTCTTCTACTATTCTTCCCTCTCTCCATCCCTGCTACCTTGAAGCAGTTGTTCTACAAAAAAAATATGTGATTGCATGCATGCAAGAGATGCACATAAACATATACGTTCTGTTGTATGCTCACTTTGGAACCTTTGGTTTGCTTGAATGGTGGTTTCTGTTGTCACATTTTCTAAGAATCGGTCTCTTTCTAACTGACGCCCACTTCAGAACTTGGTTTGTTCTCTTGCATGGTGGTTTTTGTTGTCATATTCTTTTAAGCACTCTGTTTCTTTCTAACTGAAAAGCTCTTTTTTGTGTGTTTTTTTGTTTTATGACTGTAACTGCAAACTGACTCATTGCAATGTAACTGCAGCTGAACTCTAAGTACTATCTCATCAATTTGTTAATATAGAGGCTAAAGAGATTCTTAGTTCTATCAAAAGCTGCAGGAAGTTGATCTGTCAAATATACATATTCCTTCTCTAACCTTTTTTTGTTCCAGTTCCTTGCTGGATAATGCTTTGAACCGAACTATGTAATGGAGTAAAATTCTTGTAGTTTTTTTTTTCCTTTTCTTTCCTAAAAAAGCCATGATTCAATCTGCTGCTATGCTGAAAATAGAAGGATGTGAAGCTAATAGTTGGTAGCTGCTTTTGATGCAAATATGTCTTTTAGATTTACCAAATTCTTCTCATGGGCTTCCTCTAATTTCTTTGACAGACAAGAGCAACTCAGTAAGTTTGGTCTTGATGGATCTGCCTATGCAACTGAAGACAAGGTGTCCTCATTTATTTAAGATTTAGTTATCATAATTTGTGCAGTCTATGTTGTTTTTTCAGTTAAAGATATTATCAGGAATCCAATGCTTCTGTGTAGTGGTTTATAGCTCTGAATGTTTTATATTAGTCTTTCAGCCACTTATTTGTGTGTTTCTTTTACCATAAATTGCTTTGTTCTCAATGTGGCAGGCTGTAGATGATCGCACAGTTGGCCATAATCCAGAGAGGTTAAGTTTGTTGAAAGGTGGCATAGTATACAGCAATGCTGTAGTGTAAGTTAGCTAAATCTAGTGCAGCTACTCTTTCTTGGTGTGAAACTATTTTTCCCTAATTGACATTGGTCACAGTTTAATCAGCCAATTTCACTTTTCATTTCTCCCTACTCTTAACTGTTTTCTTCATAAATTAAATTAATCAGTCTAATTGTTACATCTCCTCCCATCTCCTCTAATAAGAACTTTAACCTCACTACTCATGTTCTTACATCTCCAACTTTGCTTCTTGTGTCATCTCGTTTATACCACCTCTTTTGCAGAAGCAGAATAAGAGATTATTCTCCAGTTGCAACTTTATATTTCTAAACCCAGGTGGATCAGCAAATCACCTAAATCACAAGCTGACAGAATTAACTAAATTAGAGTCTTGCCTAGTTGCCATCCTTGTAGAAGCAGTGGGAAGATGTTTTTAAACGAGTTGCAAATTGTTTGACTAGTTCAACTTAGCAAGAGAACAATCTTTGTTTGCTCGGGAGTAGGAAATTTTACATGGTTGCCCATATTGACTTCTTGAGCAAGTTCTCCATGAAGGAAGGTATTTTTTATCCCAACTGATAGAGAGATCAATGGAAAATGGTGCCTTAGAGACAAGTGCAATTTTAGCCACTGGAAAAGACCTATAAATCTGATTATATTCTTTGGTAACCAGTCAAGCTTTAAGACTATCAATCTTCTTATCTGGTCCTACCTTAACTGTAAATGTCCAACGAAATCCTACTATAGTTTTTACCCATGAGAAACAAACTATGTCCTCAAGTACCCATTTCCATGTAAATGAGTCATTTTCTCAACCATAGCTTAGTCCCAACTAAGACGAGCCATTGCTTCTGAGACAATTTTGGGTATTTGAAAAGTGGATAAGTTTGTAACAAGAACATGATATGAAGGTGAGAAATAGTGATAACTTATGAAATTGAAATAGCATGAGGATTGCGAATAGACTGGATATCTCTGCAAAGAGGAATTGGAAAAAATCGATTGATGTTTATTCTCATGGTATATCTCTGCAAAATGCACTTAACATCCTACTCCAAATCAATAAGCTGAAATTGAGTTTGACCTAGATATAGAATCAAATGAGTAAGAAATAAGGAAAATTCCCGAAAAGAAGTTACATCGACTAAGATAAAGTATTTGTTTGTAGTGGGATCATAGCGTTTGTACGTTTTTTGAAGACGGGAACGCCTAAATAAACATAGACTTGCCTCAATTCTCAAAAAGAAAAAACATAGACTTGCCTTGAAGTTTGTCATGTCCAAGGGTGAGATTCGGCAAAGCTTGTACAACTAAATACAGATCAAGAAAGCTGAAATTGAGTTTGATCTAGATATAGAATCAAATGAGTTCTTCTGTGCTGCAAAACAAAGGAAGTCTTCCAATTGATTATGTAACAAGAAGTGGGAATATCAACCGAAAAAGAAGGGAACATGAAGATGGATAAGTTATTTGCAACCTGTTTTATTCAAAGTCTATTTTTTCGTTTAACGACTCCATTTTGTTAAGAAATATGCGAACATGCTAGATGCATGATACCCTGGAAAGACATAAAAGATAGAGAGGAATGGTAGATGTTTTGAAGATAGGTCCAACTCCATTCACAAAGTAAAATGGAATTGTATTGTATCTTTGCTGTTTTGGTGTAAATAGTTGTGTATAGAGGATATTGACCAAATTATAGATCTAATAGGAAGTTTGTAATTGCTTTTCCTTATTTTTGTGGAGGTGGCCAGCATACCCTTAATGCTGATGAATACAACCTTACCAGTTCTCAAAAAAAATAAAAGATTAAATATTCTATAAAGCACCACACTGATTACAAATGTTAGCACAAAAGGCTTGAAAGATAGAAAATATTCTGATCTATTTCTACAACAGTTACCAAGTGCAACGGGAATAGCTTTCAAATAGAACTAACACAATTTAGTGTAAACAACTTCAAATATAAGTTTTGCCCTATTCTGGATTGACTTTGGGAAGACGCACGGTGTGTTTGGAAAACTAAGTCACACTCTAAATAAGTCATTTTAGAGAGATTTGGGATTATCTTTTGTAACTTGGAGATATGAGGATGTTTCAGACGGTTATGAAGTAGATATAATGAGGCACCAAAAGTAAAAACAGCGGGGAGTTTCGGTCTGAATAACTGATACAAGTCTTGTGATTTATGTTCTTTTCCAGTCATTTGCCCCTTACTAAAGTCGTGCAGAACGACAGAATTAACTAAACAATTATCGAACAATTTAGGTTTTTGGTTAGTTTATTAGCAGATCCAGGATTTTATGGACAATCAGGTGCAAAAGCCATTGAAATTAAAGGAAACGAAGGAAAAGGTGAGCTGTACCTAATAGCTACAATTTGCTCGTACTAACTTCTTTTTCTTCCTTATGTCAAGTTTTAAGTCTGATTCTTCGGAAAAATTCTGAAGTTTCCACACATAAATCTACCAGAGGCTATCCTGAGCTTGTAACAGCTATTGGAATTGCATTTCTGCAACTAAATACAAGAAACATGAACTATCTTCATTCGTTATGTCATCAAAAACAAAAAAACTATCTTATTTTTTTAATTTCTCTTCTTAATTTCAGTACAGTTTCACCAACCTATCTCAAGGAGACACTCTGTTCTGGATGGCTTTCTAGTGCTTTGATGAGAAACCGTGATAAGTAATGTCTTCAGCACTTAATAATATTTCCTTGTTACATTAAGTTCTGTTTCATTAATCCTGCTTCAACCTCTCTTTCTGAATCTCTGTAGAAATTAGCATGTGACATATTTAATATCATGCCAATTACTATTAAATTTTCTCTTTTACTTTGCTTTATTTTTTGTTATCTGTTTTCCTAATAAAGCTGTTTTAAATGAGTTATGTTATCATTCAGGTATTCTGGCATTTTAAATGGGATCGATACTGAAATGTGGAATCCAGCAACAGATAGTTACTTGCCTGCTAAATTTGATGGTAACTATTTCTGTGATGCTGTAGAATTACTTAGACACCACTTGCTTTGAGCTACCATTGCATATGTTTTCCCCATATGAGGGATGCTAATGTTGGTATAGATTCAAACAGATTACATCTTAATCCAAGGAAACATTAAAAAAGTTCACCTCATCCATGTTGGACATGCGGAAGCACAATGGGGTTTATGAGATTGACTTCCTTTTTTCCTTTTCATTTATTTGAGCAATGTAGACACGGGGTTCATGCAGAGGAGTTCACCAGAAAATTGTTACAGTCAGTGTTGTCCATCAACAGCTCCAGGGACAACAGAATAGTGTGACTACACATTATTTCTTGAACTCATTGATCCAATGCAACTCAATAAAGACGAGCAGGAAAGGACTTTAATTAAAACCCTATTATACAATGCTCATTCAGCAGATATATGGTTTTTGGTCTTGTATCGTTCTCTAGGTATTGGGGTAATACATAGGGTAAGATAAGCCTAGTTGTTTAAAGACAAAAATTAATGCTACTGCAGGAATTTCCATTCTCTCGATGAAAGAAAGGATGCTAATACAACATGTCAGTTTTTTCAAAACTTTGCATATTATTGGGCACTGTTTAACATCATTATCAACTTACGGAATTGAATGTAATGATTTCTCAACTATATTCACCTATTAAGGAGGAAAAGGCCAAAATTTATTGATATTATTGCCTTGCTCTGAAAGACGCTGGTGTTTGCTTTCGTTGTTGTCTTCTTCACTAGTTTATATTCTTGGAACTATGAGACACTAGGAGTTTGCACTTAAAAGACATTGCCGTTCAATCAGGTAACATGAAAGAGCTGTCAATTAGTTTTCATTCTTTAGTTGTTTAATTGGACATGAAACTGTCGATTTTGTGATTTCTAGTCCATATAAAATGTAGTATAGACCTCAAAGCGCAGAAATGGGATGAGAAAAGTAGGACAGTCATTATCTAATCCAAAAAAAGGTAGGACAATTTTTAATGAAATCTTTTTGGCTTGTGAATAAGAATTAATCCAGAGCAAGTCTTTTGGGAATTTCGAAAGCTCTTTGATCATAGCTCAGGGGCTTGTCCTTGGGCTCTATACTCTGGTTATACAAGCTTGCTGCTTTCTTGAACCGATTTCCATGGTCACAGGAAATTACCAAACTCTTTATGTGTTCCTAAAAGCCTCATGATCCACTCCGTTAATATCAATTATGATAGTGATGTTATAGGTAGTACCAGTCATTGGTTATTGAATCTCATTGAGTTACCAAAGCGGCATGCTGTGAATTCTCCAGCATAAGAGAAAGATATGAATTTAGAAGTTCACTCCAATATTTCTACTAAGTCTTCCAGAATGATCCCCATGTAGACGTCCAATCCAACTTTGACCTTTTCAGTTAGAATAAACCATGATTCAGTATTTCCGGTATTTGGATGCTCTCTTTACACATTTTTCCTGCTTAGGAATATAATACTCTTTTCATATCTTTCAGCTTTGGGAAGCTTTTACTCCTTTTAAGCATATTGCTTCAGATTCTAAGAGCAGTCGCACACATCAGACGTTTCTGTTGTTTAGGAGTTAATTTTCATCAGTGGATTCACGTGACTTGACTTGGAATGCTTCACTTATACATTTTACATAACATTTGCAAACCCATTTACAGTCAAGAACTTGATGTCCTCATGGTTCCTGCTTTGCCATTAATCTGCTCTTTTCTTCATTACTTATACTAAGCCGTTCTTTCCAAACCAGAGCTTAGGGAAATTTTGGTTCTTATTCTGTGTATAGAGACTATACAAAAGAACGAGCTCTGCATGTTTGATGCAATAATGAGCCAAAAGGTTTTAGCCATTTGGTGTTCCTCTGACCCTAGCATCTAAACAAAAAGGGATGCACAATTAACTGAAAGTGCCTCCTTTTTGGCAAAAGGAGAATGTGGCTTTCTCATGGTTAATTTCTCCTGTCAACTTCTAGCTTTGGTCCTTTTCTCCTTTGGTAAATGCTATTTTGATTTGTTGTGTAACAAATTTTAGCTTTATAGATATATTCTTCAACTTTCTTCTTATTTCACGTTTGTGTTTTGGAAGCCAGCAAAACTGAAGGGAAGAGGATATGCAAACAATTTGTTCAAAGGGGACTTGGTCTTCCTTTTGAAGGCATCAAACGCGATACTTATGTGGCTGATCAAATACCTTTGGTTGTTTGCATTACTAGATTGGTTGCTCAAAAAGGTCTCCATCTCATCACTCATGCGATCAAACACGTTGAAGAACTAGTAAGTGTTTATCCCCCATTTCGTCCTTTTCGCCAGAAGTGCACCTAGACACAGGAAAACAGACATCTGATCGGTCAAATTTATACATAAATAGCACATAGGATAGGAACTATATCCTCAGTAGAGGGAGTCACCCCTACAACTTTCTCATTCTCTTTTTCATTTTCTCCAGTAGAGGAAGGTTCTCTCTTTACATTTTCATTGTGAATGATTCAATTGGATGATCTTTTATCATTCTATGAGTAAAAGAGAGTCATTGAGATGATGTGAGCTTGACTTTTCCATCATAAGCACAAAACTAGTTAAACTACTCTTGGCACTTCCTAAGACATTCCTGTGTCTCAACTATGACAGATGTGTAGAATCCCGATTTGTGTATCCAGTTTCAGATTTTGATATTAAAGCCCACCAGTTCCCCACCCTGGGGATATAGGTCACCTGAGCACGGGGAGTCGGAGAATGCATGCAGGCTGTATGGTGCAAACAATGTTATCTTACTCAAGTCTACAGAGATAAGCATGCATCTAGTAGTGCTCTATTATTGTCGCTTTCATCGTGTCAACTATACTAACTCTTTTTTGTTTTTGAGAAGGTAACATTTGTTGTGTATATATATAAAGACTGCACAAAACATGCGCAGTCACCCATAATTACAGTGTAGAGTACAGAAGGTTCCTAATCCTTTGTCTTCTAACAAGGATTCTAAAACATCAAAATAGATCCAAGATCTTCTAGGTACTCTTGTGTACACCAAAAATAATAAAGACCTAGATACTTCATCTTCAGCTTCTGCATAGTATTGTATTTGTCTTGGAAGCACCTTTGATTTCGCTCTTTCCAGATTGTCCAAATACAAGCTGGGACAGTCCTCTATCTCTCTTTCTGACAGGATGAGCTACCATATTCGTTCCAACTTGCTATAACTTAAAGTACTTCCCTTAGCATATCCCACGTAATACCTTTCAGATTAATGAATATCTTCCACAAATGATCTGTCATCTTGCAGTGTAAAAGAGATGATGATTGTCTCTGCCTCCTCTCCACATAAGTAACATCTGGAACATAATTGGTATATCCCCTTTCAATAAGATTGTCCTCTTGTCAGGACTGCCTCTTTTTCCCAAAGCCATGTAAAGTAAGCCACATTGTATGGAACTTTGACTTTCCATATCATCTTCCAGAGCCAACAGCCAATCTGATTGCTTGTTAGGTCGAACTCTTTATAAGCAGACTTTACAGAGAGCTTGCCGAAAGCATGCTGCATATGGTGGACAATTTGGAGGGAGAGAAATCTTAGATTCTTTGAAGACAAAGGAGAGCCCATTGAGAAGATTAAAATGAGCTGTTCACTTTTATTTATTTTTGGCGTAAACTGAGTTATGTTAGTGATGCTGAAGCAGTGATAGAATCTATATAATTCCTTTAACAATAGCAAGGGATGCACTTTTGGTAATTTGTAAATACTTTTGACAACACCTTCTTGGTGCGACATTTGTAATACACTTATCTAAAAAAAAATTACAACTTTGCAGCTATTCAGAGGATTGTCTTCTAATTTGTGGCCAACTGATAGTGTGTTGTTTTGACCATTGGAATTGAACTCTGCTGCTGGCATGTTTTTCAGGGTGGACAGATGGTTGTTTTGGGGAGGGCTTCAGATGGTCGAGTTGAGAGAGAATTTGAAGGTTTAGCAGAAGTGGTAACCAAAATTTCTAGACTTGATCTATTCTTCCTGCTGGCCTGCAGTGGTGGTACAGACGGTTCTTTTCTCCATCATGAGATGGAAAATGGAAACATTCACCACTGATAATACAGTTCATAATGACCATTTTAATTTCTCCTTCTCTTTATTATTGTTTTCTGATAATTTTAGAATGGTATCATTTAATGATTTAGATGTCAGGTTCCAGACCAAAGTGCTGGATTTTGACCTGAAAGAAATGCCAATTGATAAACCAAAACGAACAGGAAAGAACAAAAGTGATAGAATAAGTTAAAGTAAAACTTACTGCACTAATTGCTTATTAATGCATATTTCCAAATTTTCCACTGGAGCAAGCTAGAATTAATAAGCAGTTAGTGATTTCATATGTTAATAAATGTAATTCCATCCTGCTTATAAGTTTCATCACTACTTACTTACACATTTGAGAGAACAAAGTGTTTTGTTTGAAGGGAGTCCAATAGATCTGGCTGTGTTTATTAACCTTTTTGAATGACATGCAATGGTGATATCTGTTACTTGTCCTCTTTGTAGCATAACAAGGGCTCCAATATCCGTATCCTTTTGATGTACAGGTAATTATTTTTTAAAGCCAATTGATTATCTAATATTCCTAACCTTCAACAAATGTGGTAATGTTTATGGATTTATCTGGAGCTTCAACGGAGATTCTACTTTCTTATCTGATTAAGTGAACCTCAAATGATATGAATCACTTGTAGATATCAATTCTTTTTTTTACATATGAATCACCTGTATACTCTGAATGCATGATGGAAATTTTAATCCGAGTGATCACTGTTTCCCGAATGGTGTCAATCATGAAGCGAGGAGCTGTCCCATATGCTATATGCTGCTGCAGACATGGTCTTGGTGCCTTCAATGTATGAGCCATGCGGGCTAGCACAAATGATTGGAATGCGTTACGGAGCTGTAAGTACTACGATTACTTATTAAGAGTAGTTTGTTTCACATTTTACGTTGATAAAGCTGGGAAAGATGTCTGTTTCTTTTCTGCTTACGAGTTTCCATAATTATATGGTAGAAGAACTGTCAGAAAGCTTTTATTCAGGGCTGAGTGTGTTTCTAGAAGGATAAAATGGTGGTTGTCCAATTATTGCTTCCAGAAACATACTCATTCCATCTTAAGAAAGGAAACGATAGCAAGGAGTTTTTGCATCTGTTTCAGGTTCCCATAGTTAGGAAGACGGGTGGTCTCGCGGACACGGTTTTTGACATGGATGATCAATCTCACACTGAGATTGCTAACGGGTAACTGATCAAATTCTTGAAATCACACTTATTTTTTTATTCAAAATTGATGCTAGTATAAACTGGGTTCTGAACTTCAACCTTGTGTGTGCGCTTTATATAGCGAGGATGAGAATACAAAAAAGAAATAGCCAACAAATGTGGTATTTGACGTTGATCATTAGTCACCTCAATGAAAAACAACTCTCACAGCTGCTTTCTGAGTTTGCATTGATTTTCTTTTTGAAGAATAAAATTGTCTTACTGATGATACATACTATATTGCTAGATTTCAGAGCTAAAGGGTTTTTAAATAAAGGTGTACCCACTTTTTTCAGCTTAAGTAAATTCAATATAAAGCAAATTTTGCAAGAACGTGGGTACAGTCGTAGCCCTATTGTTTATGTGTTGTTTTTTTTTTCAATAGAAAAATTATCTGGTCATGGATCTTTTTCCATTTGTAGGTTTGACTGGCATTGTAACTGTGATTCTGAAGTGCTCACCATATTTTCCATGTAGGTTTGTCTTTGAAGGAATTGATGAAGGATCCTTAAACTGCGCATTAGGCCGTGCATTTTCTTACTATCAAGAAAGTAAGTCATTTTATCCTTAATATCACATGTAGTTCTTGTCCTTCTGATTTCCTTGAAAGATGCCGGTTGATTGTAGGACCTCATTCACCTCAGAAGATGAAATTTAATGGAGAGGATTCATATAACCGACTCTAGCTATTCTGAGATAAAGATTTAATTGTTTGATTGATATGATGTTCTCAATTGTAATGCAGAACCAAATGAATGGAAAACTATCGTGCAGAAAGTTATGAGTATTGACAATAGCTGGAACAACACAGCAGGGAAATACATAGATATCTACAATTCCGTAAGAGTGAGATGAAACGATTTCCCAAGGCACAGATCATTTTGCAATGATCAAGATATAGAACCAGTCTATCTTAATATATATTTTTCCTTTTGTAATATAGACAAGTGCTGTAGTTTCCTCTGCTACCAATAGATCCAACTTGTGATAAAACAATGATAACAAATTCTCCTACAGTTTGTAAATGCTTCCCCCCTTGATTTCAAATCTTTAATACGGATCACAAGTGTTTGTCCATGATGATGGCCTACCTGGACGTGCTGCTCTTTTCTTTCATCCTTATTAATTGTGAAGATCCAAGCAAAAGCTTGTGTAATCATGTTTAATCACAATAGTGGAAACCGAGGAAGGATTCATGGGGTTCAAAACTAAGAAAAGATTTATGGAGTTCCAACCTTTTTCTAAGTTCTTCCATATCTTAAGTAGGGTATTTTTGTCCTAGTATTATTTCTGCATTAAAGTGTGGTTATTTTCCTGTTAGTTTTCAAAAGGTGGCTAAATACTCATAACAGACCCGAAAAACTGGTCATTCCACCTAATGTTTTTACATGGCAGTATTGTTATCATCGGGAGAAGTTCATAAATGAGGGTTGGTCTTGATATTTTATCCTCGATAACAAAAACACAGCAAAAATAATCTTTATTTATTTAATGAAAATTCCTTGGAGAAAATTGCCTTCCAAACCTATTCACTGCTCACTGATTGTACAATCTTATCAATCCAGACGTCATCCAGAACAATAACAAATTGTAGGGAGCTTAATATTATATCATTATTTGTGTCTGAGAAATAAATGAAACTAAAAAACTATTTTTTGGTTCATTTATGGAGCTAAAAACCTACTTATTTTATTCATTTTATACTTCTTTTAAATAAAATTTACCATGAGTACCAATGTTCAAGACAAATATTTAGCGGAGAAAGCACTCTGCCGGCCGATATTGACAATGAGTGACAAGCTAGGGGAACGAATATAATTAGATTCCCCAGTTGTCTTAGCCGTAAATAATGGATATATACTAGACGCTGCGCGTATCAACCCGTCCAGTGTTGTAGCTAATGTGTTAAGTATTCCGCCTAGGGAGTACGTTCATAAAAATAAAACTCAAAAGAATTGACAAGGGCCCGTGCAAGCGGCGGAGCATGTGGTTTAATTCGATGCAAAGCAAAGAACCTTACCAGGAATATATATCTATTCGATTTGGTTTGAAAATTTTTCGATATTTTTTATAAAATAAAAAACTCATCCTAGTTTTTTGGTACGTTTATAGATTTATCTTGAAATCTTCATTTTTATTTAAAAAATAAATCTTAAAATCGATTTGGTGTGATTCGGTTTGGTTACCAATTTTTTAAAAACCATTGACAACTTAGCTCCGAAACTTTCAAACAAGTTATGCCCTATGGGCAAGAGTTGACACTCTCATTGTGTCTTGATTTATGAGATACTCTATAACTCTTGCATTAGAGGTAAGACTTAGCCCAAGGACTTCCAAACAAGTTACGCCCATGGAAAAGACTTAACACTATCATATTGTGTCTTGATTTATGAGATGCTCTATAATTCTTACCTTAGAGGCAAGACTTAGCCCAAGGATTTCCAAAGAACAAGTTACGCCCTATGGGAAAGAGTTGACACAACCTCATTATGTCTTGATTTATAAGATACTTGCTTTATACGAAAGACTAAGCCCAAGGACTTTCAAACAAAAGTTACACCCTATGGACAAGACTTGACACTACCATATTGTGTCTTGATTTATGAGATGCTCTATAACTCCTTTCCTTAGAAGCAAGACTTATCCCAACGACTTCCAAAGAACAAGTTACGCCTCATGGGCAATAACTTACACCATTTTCACTAAGTCTAACTTATGGGGTACGCAGTAACTGTTGCCTAGAGCCAAAATGTGGCTCAAGAGATTTAAAAATTGACTTACGCATCATGGACAACAGCTTACACAATTTCACAAAATCTAACTAATTGGATACTATATCATTCTTGCTTAGAGGCAAAATGTCGCTCAGGGATTTAAAAAAATAATGTATTATTTCATAGACAAGAGTTTACACTAATTCACTATATCTAACTTATGAGATACTCTATAACTATTGTCTTAGAGACAAAAAGTAGTTCAGGGCTTAAAAAATAACTTATACCTCATGGGCAACACTATTCCAAAATTAGAATATTCTTCTCCATAGACTGCTCTATAATTAGATGCTAACATACATCATTTTTCCTACATTAGATATGTGGTCGATTCCTAATACAGATGTTGCTAACTCACTTGAAAATAGAACTCTTAAGTTTACTTCTATGTCAAAGAAAGAGAACATCTTTGCAGATTACCTAATTTTTTGTTCATTAGCAAAAAAAAAATAGAAGTTGGGAAAAAGAAAAAAGAGAAGAAAAAAAAGGGTTTTTTTAAAAAAAAACGAGAAAATAAAAAATAAAAAAAAATAAAGAAAGAGAAAAATGAAAAAATAAGAAAAAATAGAAGTTGAGAGGCAAATGAGCATATAGAATTGTTTTAAAATATTTAAAATGTAAAGGGGTAAAAACGTATTTATTATGTATATAAAGAAGAAGAAAGATTAGTCTTTAAAGACTTTTTTATGGGGGACAAAAACTCAAGACCACATGATTTGAGAGACATTTTGTGTAATTTCCTGATTGTCATTTGTCTTTATCGATCATTAGTGACGCATGACTTAATAGTTTTAAAAGCTATCTGCAGAAAATTTGCAATTTAAAAATTTAAAAAAATTAAAATATCTCAACAAATAAAATAACCTAATTTAAAATTTAAAATTCAAATTCATTTCATCATAAATCTAAACAACTTATTAGGCTAAATGTTACTGCAATAATTAAATCAAATTTCAACAATTCTCCTTTGCTTTAATTATTACAATTTAAAAAAATTATTCCTTCTCAATTTCTACTTTGGCGGTTGATACTTGAGGATTGTTTTGAATGTATCTAAAGTTGCACTCCTTTGTAACATATGAATCTTTCTTCTTTCCTTTTTTTTTCTTCTTTTAATTTTGTGCTTAAAAAACACACTCAATAATTTTGTCTTGTCTGAAAGCTTTTTTGAAAGTGCTTTACTTTGGACAATGATAGAATTTGTAAAAAATTATTGTAAGAATTTTTCTTCCACCACAACATCTCATAAATATAAGTTTCAAACTACGATTTCATTTTCACTGACTAATTCTGATAGTTTTCACCGGTGAAAAATTATGAAACATTGAGATTGTTGCTTGTCATAGATGACAAGTGAATTAAAAAGTGGGTTAAAAATGATATTGATTGAAAATAGCTGCACATTAAAAATAAACACAGGCTGAAAATAGGTTAAAAATAACCTTGACGGGCTAGAAATGAATTGAAAATAGTTCTAACAGGTTAAAAATAATTGAAAATAGTTCTAACAGGTTAAAAATAAATTGACAATAGCTCTTAACAAATTAAAAATAGATTGATAGTTCTTTAGAAAAACTCACAGATTCTGTAAGATCAATGAAGCTCTCGATATCACTGTTGATTTTTAAAAAAAGTTGAGACAGCAAAAAGATTGAAAGTATTGATTGAAAATGTATCTCTCAATAATTTTATTAAGCATAAGAGGGTTTTAAATAGCCAACTTGAAAACATAAATCTGCAGAAAATTTGGAATTCAAAAAAGCTAAAATATCACAATAAATAAGGGCCCATTTGGACATGTGATGTGAAATCATTTGATATGAAGTTGAAGTCAGGAAATTACATAGAGTGTCCTCAAAAGTGAGTGGTCTTCAATTTATGCCCCTCATAAGAAAAGTCTTTAAAAAATACCCTTCCTTCCTTTTTATGTATAGAACATATACATTTTTGCCCCTCTACACCATAACTCTCCATGTTCATTTGTCTCTCAACTTTTAATTTTCATTTTTCTTTTT
The DNA here is from genome assembly GCA_003996215.1 of Jaltomata sinuosa. Classification (NCBI taxonomy): domain Eukaryota; kingdom Viridiplantae; phylum Streptophyta; class Magnoliopsida; order Solanales; family Solanaceae; genus Jaltomata; species Jaltomata sinuosa. Next base: position 463,408 of record QJPP01007514.1, on the reverse strand, counting down.
TCTTTTATCTTTTTAACTTTTTATCTTTTTTTTTCTTTTTTCTCAATTTTTTTTAATTCTCGTTTTCTTTTTTTTCAACCTTTATTTTCTTTTATTTTCTTTTTTTCCCTTAACTTTTTTTTTGTTCTTTTTTTTTCTCAACCTTTATTTTCTTTTTTTTTTCTTTTTTTCTCTTTAACTTTTTTTTTCTCAACCTTTTTTTTTTTTTTTTTTTTTTTTTTTTTTTTTTTTTTTTTTTTTTTTTTTTTTTTTTTTTTTTTTTTTTTTCTTTTTTTTTTTTTTTTTTCTCTTTTTTTTTTTTCTTTTTTTTTTTCTTTTCTCTTTTATTCTTCTCTTTTTTTCTTTTTTCTTAACCTCTATTATTTTTTGCTAATGAACAAAAAAAGTTGGATAATCCGCAAAGAAGATCTTCTTTCTTTGAAATCGAAGTAAACTTAAGAGCGTGCTTTGTTGTTTGGAAGTCCTTTGGAACAAGTCTTGCCTCTAAGACAAATGTTATAGAACATCTCATAAATCAAGACACAATGAGGTAGTGTCAAGCCTTGCTCGTGGGGCATAACTTGTTGTTTGAAAAATTCTTGAGCTAAATCTTACCTCTAAGGCAAGAGTTATAGAGCATCTCATAAATTAAGACACAATGAAGTAGTGTTAACTCTTGCCCATGGGGCATAACTTATTTTTTGGGAGGCCCTTGGGCTAAGTCTTGCCTCTAAGGCAAACGTTATAGAGCATCTCATGATCAAGACATAATGTGCTAGTGTCAACTCTTGCCAATGAGGCGTAACTTGTTGTTTGAAAGTCTTTGAGCTAAGTTATGCCTCTAAGGCAAGAGCTATAGAGCATCGCATAAATCAAGACACAATGTGGTAGTGTCAACTCTTGCCCATGGGGCGTAATTTGTTATTTGGAAGTCCTTGGGTTAAGTCTTGCCTCTTAGGCAAGCGTTATAGAGCATCCCATAAATCAAACACAATATGATAGTGTCAACTCTTGCCCATGGGGCGTAACTTCTTGTTTGAAAGTCTTTGGGATAAGTCTTGTCTCTAAGGCAAGAGTTATAGAATGTCTCATAAATCAAGACACAATGAGGTAGTGTCAAGTCTTGCTCGTGGGGCATAACTTGTTGTTTGAAAATCCTTGAGCTAAGTCTTGCCTCTAAGACAAGAGTTATAGAGTATCTCATAAATTTAGACATAATGAAGTAGTGTGAACTCTTGCTCATGGAGCGTAACTTGTATTTTTTGAGAGGTCCTTGGCCTAAGTCTTGCCTCTGAGGCAAGTGTTATAAAACATCTCATAAATCAAGACACAATATACTAGTGTCAAGTCTTGCTCATGGGCGTAATTTGTTGTTTGGAAGTCTTTGGGCTAAGTCTTGCCTCTAAAGCAAGAATTATAGAACATCTCATAAAAAAAATAAAGGACAAAAAAATTGATTAAAAAAAAGAGAAAAGAAAAATTAAAAACCAAAGAAAAAAAAAAAAAAAAGAAGAAGAGAGAAAAAAAAAAAAAAAAAGAAAAAAAGAAAAAAACGAAAAAAAAAAAAAAAAAAAAAAAAAAGAAAAAAAAAAAAAAAAAAAAAAAAAAAAAAAAAAAAAAAAAAAAAAAAAAAAAAAAAAAAAAAAAAAAAAGGAGAAAAAAATAGAATTGAGAGGAGAAAAAAAAGATTGAGAAAAAAGAAAAAAACGTAGAAGAAAGAATAAAACAAAAAATAAAAGAAAAATAAAGGTCGAGAAAAAAAGAAAAAAGAAAAAGTAGAAATAAAAAAAAGAAAAGAAAAAATAGAAATAAAAAAAAGAAAAGAAAAAAGAAAAAAAGAAATATATATAAAAGTTGAGAGATAAATGAGCATTGATAGTTATTTAAAAATATTTAAGGTGTAGAGGGGCAAAAAGGTAGTTGCTCTATACATGAAAAACAAGGAAGGCTATTTTTGTAAGACCATTTTTATGGGGGGCAAAAATACAAAGCCACTCTGTTTAAAGGGCATTTGTGTAGTTGTCCCGGGTTGATGTGGATTTGTTGGCCCAAATTCGTTTGGCTGAAACAAAGAGTTGTAAGGGTGGTGATGGTTATTGAAGATATGACCATGTTTGTAAAATGTGGCCACTTTTAAGTTTAAAAGATAGCAAATTAAGAATAATTTGATGAAATTCGGCTGAAATTGAAATACTTTAACAAAAATAGGCTAGAATTCGAATAAAGATGAATTAATCACAATTAACCATTTGAGCTTTGTTTAAATTTTTAAAAACCATTTGAAATAATTTTTATGTTTCAAAGCACAATTACCTCATTTAATAATTATGAAATTAATCATTCAATTAATCTCTAGTTTTTTTTAAAATAATTTGGAGGAAATTAAACATTTTTTATTTCAAAAGGATTTTCTTATGAATTTAAATTTTAAAATAGTTTCTTAAGTAAACTTATATGATTTCTACATAATTAAATATGAAAAATATATTTTTTTACTCAAAACTGTTATAAAGCTATTTTTTGAAAATATTTTATCCTTTTTACAAAACAGTTATTTCAGAATTGTTTAAAATTTTAAAAAAGCTCAAGATTAATTTATAATGTGGAGGGTAAAAATTGGGTGTCAACAACTTCCCCTTCCTTTTGGTAGGTTGAATTTAAGGAACTCTGGGCAAATGGAATTGACGTTTCCAATTTTGGGCCGATCACAAATTCATCTCTTATAAGCGGTTGATTCTAGCATGAATTTCAAGGAACTATGGACAAACTCTGGTGTCGAGTTTCGTACATATCTCAGATTACATGAGAATTCAGACCACTTGTAATTCAAGACACTTGATTTTACACATGAATTTTAAAGAATTCAAAAGCTATTTCGACTTTGGATCAAGGAGAGAACGGAAAGCTAAGGAGTAGAGGATTTGG